>PVJA010044100.1:0-16336 GCA_004027025.1 Myocastor coypus | reverse complement strand
GTGGGCATTGTGGTCAATGTCACTCCAAGGTCTGTAGCTGCCAACATAGCTAAGAAATAGTACATGGGCTCGTGGAGGTTATGGTCTTCCCTAATGAGAAAGAGGAGGGTGCCATTGCCAAGGATTATGGAGACGTAGGCTGCCAAGAGGGGGAAGGAGATCCAGTGGTGAGCCCTCTCCAAGCCTGGGAAGCCAGAAAGCAGAAATGGGGAGGTCATGTTGTTGAGCCATCTGGTGAGCATTGCAAAGAGGAAAATAGTGTCCTCACGTGGAAACTAGTTCCTTGGGAGTGGCTTCTTGAGAATGTTTTGTGTTCCAACGTGTGACTTGTTTTGACTTCCAGCAATATCAGAGAGGATAATTCAGTCTTTCTTTGGAAATTTGAAGCATCTGAGAATGTGTTATACATTGAACAAGTCCATATAGCATTTGTGACTTAATCTCTGTGAGATACTGGAGCATATATCAGCAATGCCAACAATGTATAGACTATGTTGACATTCTCTTAAATCCTGTAATTCAGAAAGATAAAAGAGAAAATGTACATAATTCAAGCATGCCACGATGGTATTGGAACTTACACAGTAGTTCCCACAGTATTTATTGCTGGTGGCACTAAGGGTGGACATAAATGTTTGCCAGAAATTTCCCAGTGCTATAACCTAGAAGATACAAGAGCTAGTGGGCACGTCTTGTTGCAAACTAATAAGCGTGAAGAACAATAAGAGCATAAGCAAATAAACTAATTTTAGTTTGAAGGAAAATGAAATTAATATGTTTAGAGATTTTTGAGAGGCAATAAATATAGAGATATATGTGATTCACAAAATAAACCTCAGGGCCGGAGGTATAGCTCAGAAGATTAAGCGCTTGCTTAGGAAAGCACAGGGGCCAGGGTTTGGTTCCTGCCCTGCTTGCTGCACCACCCCTACTCTCAAGCACGTCGAGCTGGCGATGGAATCTGGGCATGGGGGCTCACGCTTGTAATCCCAGCATTTGGGAGGTACAAGCAGGAGGATCACTATGAGTCAGTAGTGAGACCCTGTACAAAAAAAAAAAAAAAAAAAAAAAAAAAAAAAAAAAAAAAAAAAAAAAAAAAAAAAAAAAAAAAAAAAAAAAAAAAAAAAAAAAAAAAAAAAAAAAAAAAAAAAAAAAAAAAAAAAAAAAAAAAAAAAAAGAAAGAAAAAGAAAAAAGATCGAAACAAAAAAGAACCAAAAGCAAGAAACCCTGTATGTGGTTCAGAATTTTAAAATACTGTGTTTATACACTATTTAAAATTTTTTTGCACTTGACAACATAGACATAAGTTGTGCAATAAGGTGATTTTATGGTAATTGTTTAAAGACATAGATAATAGCATATTACGACTCTTGCCTATTATAATTGGAAAAGTAAGACAAAAATATGCAGAATGGTAAATATTATATGTGCTGCCAAAGTGAGCACCAACATGGTAAATAGGCAGTCAATACTGTTAGAACTGAAAATAGGATATCTTTCCATATCCTTTATAAAGATCCACAAGCCCTTTCCAGGTTCTGCAGATTCACAGCTCTATTTACCTTCAGGATGAATCTACCATGAAGTCAAGTCTAGCAGACAAAGTATGTGTTTCAATGATCTGAGAACCCACTGAAGTATGGGGATGTAAAACAGTCAGAGAAGAACTCTGTTGACGTAGGCAAACAGTCAGTGACTCTCAAAATGAGCATGAACTAAGTGCTCAGGATATGGCCACGAGAAAGCATGCAGCATTCTTGAAGGCAGGCAGGTAAATAGATACATGGGTAGTACATGAGATACATCCAAAAAGGAGGGCTAGGACAAAGAGCAGGAGCTAAAAATTGCAGGAAAGATCACATGCTTGTGATAGAGCAGTGTGTCAGGAAAATAAACGAACAGAAAGAAAAGTGAGAAAATGTGTGTTCAGGAAAAAAAAAAAAAACCCAAACAAAAACAGGGTGTCTTTCTGTCTGCAGGAATCCTCTGTGTTTCCAGCACAGTGAGACTATGGTCATCAATTTTTCCCCCTTATCTCGAAGTACACACAGCCCTGGCATCATCGAGACTTATTGTTTGATAATCCGGTAGTAGAGACTTTTTCCAGAAACGTTTTGAATCTTTGAAAATTGCAGAGTATGCTTTGGAAGATGTTCTGTGCTTGGACCTTCTCTAGAATTCTAGGAAATCAACTTTCATGGAGGAAGTCAGAGGGCTGGAATGAATGTCAGAACAGTTTAGAGTTCACAGTGTAGGAGACAAAAGGCTAGAAATTCCAAAGTCGTCTTTCCATTTTCCACTTTGCTCCATTACTCCTCTTGTGTTCCAGAATTTGTCCCTGGCTCTATTTTGTGCTTCTAAAGCATGAGCGCTGAAGTGAGGCATGTTTTGGAGATGCTGGAGTCTTCAGAAACCATGAACATTATTCAGCTACTCTTTTCAGGTTGCCCTATCACTTTTACCTTGTGGAGGGACCAGCTACCTCTTCCCTGTTTGCTTCTGTCTGGGCTCCTGTAGTGAAGCATCAGAGAGAATCTTCATTATATACCCACACTCACCTGAAATTTGCTCTCTTCCACCTTTCTTGCTATTTTCACAGATAGGCTAAAGAATATGTCTTTAGCCTTGTGAAGGATTTGCACACAGCAGTCTTTTCAGAGTCTGCAAAAAACATCATAGCTGTTATGAGCATTTTAGTGAAAGTATCCCTCCAAAGGCCATTCCCAATTTAGGCCACAATTACCAGTCATTTTCTGTCCTTTCTCACTCTCCCCCCCCCCCCAAGTCCTGGTCCACAACCACCATCATTTCTTCCCTTGTTGTTCACGGAGTCTTGGGAATTTCAAGATTTTTAGAGCAGTGTCTCAAGTGTCTGCTTTTAACTTGAGACCCATTGCTAGAATAACAAATTGTATTTATGAAGACACAGAAGCAAAACAAGATCCACTGGTGATCTGGACTGGTGCGGAGTGCTTAGGGTGAAGCTTTCTCCACATAATTTTAGAGAGATCTTATTGCTCATCTTTTAAAAGAATTACTTCATTTTATTTTGAACCATAGAAACAAAAGCAAAAACAAATAGAAATAAGGGCCGAAACAGGGTAACACATAACAACACACATGATACAGATTTCCAAAACAAAAATGGCCAATTAACAATGGTTACTGTTATCTATTTTTATCATCAAATCTGTTGCTCAGATGAATAGATATAGTTATGCAAGATAGGACAAATAATTGAATATTATTGCTTGCTTTCAAGAAACCTTATTTTTTCTTTCCTTTTCTTTTCATTTATATTTTTAAAATTATTTTAAAGAAAGTATAGTAATAATAATTGATAAGACATTAGAAATGGTATACATTTAGGTAACTCTTGGGGATTTAACTGACCTTGTCAGATACAAAAGTTACATGTTTTATTATATAGGTCTTGCTTTAACTTGGCCTTACCCATCCAGAAGAAAAGTTTAAGCATTAGGCATAAAAAGTAAAGCCAGATTAGTATGCTCACCTGTAAAAGCCTCAAGTCAACAGCTTCTGACAATGCCAGTTCTGCTGAAAACCCACTACTATTATGGAATATTATACTATGCATATAACTACTTTACTTTAGTTCATTGAGAAGAAATATTTATACCAACAGTGTTTAGAAAAGTCTGCATCTTGTACTCTGAACAACTACTATGAAGACAATATGCATTGTATTAATTATTGTGGTTGTCCTATTAACATGTTTTGAAACTGTCTCATTATTTCTTAAATGTAATAAAATTGTTTTGAAAAATGGTATACATTTAGAAGACCAAGATAAGAACTATTCAAGCATAGTTCTTGTGTTGCACATTGCTGTGTCCTCAACGTAGTTTGTTTAGATTGCAGATATCAGCATATAGAGTGAGTCAAGTTGAAAATTCTATACATTAACTGTTATTTTTTAAAAAGATGGAAATAACTCATATAATCATCTCACCCATCCTGTATATATATTTCCATGTTTTTTCCCCTTCCTTTTCCCTATCTTTTTCGTTTCTCTCATCTTCGTTGTTTAAACTTTAGGCTCAGTCTCTTTCTGTTTTAGCATATGTTATGGTTTATGTCTAATTGTTCCCCCAAAGCCTCATGAGTCAGGGGGCGGGGACTTCTAGAGTTTGAGACTTGATCCATGATCCCTGGGATTATGGGTTTTAGTACAAATGGGATTATGGATCTAAGTACTTCTGGAATTATGGGTGTAGCCTAAGGCAGAAGCTGAGGTGGAGATCCTGAATGTAATATAAAGAGAGACAGAGAGACAGACTGGAGCTGTTGCTGCTGCTCTGCTGCCCTGATTGATAGGCTGTCCCTGCCACCATTTTGTGGCTGTTCCACCGCCATGAACTTCTCTCTGCTCTGTTCCTCTCAGCCTTGGGCCAGCTGAATATGGACTGAAACCTCCAGTAACTGTGAGTTAAATAAACCTTTCCTTCCTTCATTTTGAGTGTCAGGTATTTGTCCCAGCAATGATAGAAGAGTAACTAAGACACCATATCTGTTTTACTATATTTATTATACCTTATTATGAAAAATAAGTTTTATTTCTTATTTCAGGTTCTTACAGTAGGGAGACAACATGATATTTCCATATATGCATGTGATTTATTTCATTTATGAGTGTAGCTTCTACCTATAAAGGCTTTGAGTCTGTCTTTCTTTACAGCTGAGTAATATTCCACTGTATAAAAAATACCACATCTTTTTTATTCATTCCTCAGGTGATGAGAATTTTTGTTGTTTGCAAAGTTTGGCTATGATGAATTGTGCTGTTATAAACATGGGTGCAGATATATCACTATGATATAATGTTTTGAGTTCTTTTGGAAAAATACCCAGAAATGGGATAGCTGGATTTACTGGGATTTCCTTTTCCCCTATAGCTTCTTAATCATTTGTTGTTAGTTGATTTCTTTATGATATGCGTTCTACCTGGGGTGAGATAGAATGTTTCTATGAAGATGTGGAAGCAAATTAAAGCAACACTCAATGTTGGCTTATTTTGCATTTCTGGAAATGCCAATGCTGTGTACAATTTCTTCATGTATTTATTTGCTACCTGTATTTTTCCTCTGAGAATTGTGTATGCAAATCAGATGCCCGTTGTTCAATTGTATCTTTAAATTTGGGGGGGTCATAATTTTCTTTTTTTTTTAGTTCTTTATACACTCTAGATAGCAGACTTTTGTCAGAGTCATTATTGGTGAAGATACTTTTCCCAGTTTGTGGGTTGTCCTTTCACTCTGTTGGTGATTTCTTTTGACATGCAGAAACTTCTCAATAAGAGGAGATCCCAGTTGTTGATTCTCTGAATTATTTCTGTGCAGTCTGGTTTATGTTCACGAACTATCTGCCTACTCTTATCCCTATGTCTTCAGTATTTCCATCTACATTCTCTTCCAGGAGATTTAGTTTTTATGTTTTAATGTTTAGATCTGTAATCCTCTTTGACTTTAGTTTAGTACATGACAATTGACATGGGTCTAGTTTTATTTTTTTATATTTATTTATCTATTTATCTATCTATCTATCTATCTATCTATCTATCTATCTATCTATCTATTTATTTATTTGTCTTTTTGAGACAGGGTCTCGCTGTACAGTTCAGGCTGGCCTTGAGCTCAGTTTTGTAGCCCAGGCTGGTCTCGAACTCTCACTGATCTCCCGCCTCAGCCTCTCGAGTGCTGGGATTACAGGCATGCACCACCACGCCCGGCTCAGGGCCTAGCTTTAGTGTTTGGCATGTGCTGGGCCTGTATTTACAGCGTCACTTGTTAAAGAGGCTATTGCTCTTCACGTGAAAATATTTGGTCCCTTTGTCAATGACAAGATGGCTGAGTGTGTTTGTAGTTGTACCTGAGAGTAAAGATTTTTAAAATAGCTCTTGATAATCTTCTGAATTTCCACAGGATCTGAAGTAATTTCAGTCTTTTCACTCATTATTGCTTGAATTTGAGTTTTTTCTTTCTTGTTTTTGAGAAAGTTGACTAGGTATTTATCAATTTTATTTAATCTTTGAAAGGTTTTTGAATTCATTAATTCCTTGTAGTGTTTTCTTAGTTTGAATTGGATTAATTTCTGCCCTAATGTTTATAATTTCCTCCCATCTTTGGGCTTTGGGCGTGGTTTGTCCTTAGTTTTCTAGAACCTTAAGGTGCTGCATTAAGGTATTTACTTGTGCTCATTCTGTTTTCATTATATGTGGGTTCACCAGTATAAATTTTCCTCTGAGAACTGCTTTCATTGCATTCCACAAAGTCCAGTAAGTTGTGCTTACTGAAATATCTTTGTAACTCATTGGTTTCTGTCGAAGGTGTTATTTAATTTCCATATGTTTATAGATTTTTTTTTTCTTTAGTTTTGAGTTTCATTGCTTGGTGGTCAGATAATATGCAAGGGCTATTTCCTGTTTTCTTGTATTTACTTAAGCAGGATCTATGGTCAGTATGTGGTCTATTTTAGAAAACATCCCAGGTATATTCAGATGTTATTGGGTGAACACAACATCTAATGTCCGCTAAGTCTATTTATTCAATGGTTTGATTCAGTCCTGCTACCTTTGCCCTAATTTTTTGCCTGCTTTACCTATCTGTTTGAGATAAGGTGGTGATAAGGTCCCATGTTAAGATTGTGGTATTGGTGATTACATTTTTCATGTCTGTTAAAGTTTGTCTTATATAATTGAGTGCTACCATATTTAGTGCTCACATATTTATGACTGTTATCTCTTCTTAGGTTTGTTCCCTAACTAGTATGTAGTAACTTTTTTTTTATGTCATTTCAACATTCTTGGTTTGAAATTTAGATTATCTGAAACAAAATATTTACCCCTGCTTTTTTCTGAGGTCGTGGAGCATGTAGTATTGCTTTCCATCCTTTGACTTTCAGAGTATGACTTTCTTTTATGGGTTAAATGTGTTTCCTATTTAAAGCCCATTGTTGGATTTTATTTCTTTTTTTTTTTTTTTTTAATGCATTTAGGACAGGGGATATAGGGTTTACAGTGTCTCACTACTTATATTGGACTTCTAGTGATTCTCCTGTTTTCAGCCTCCCAAAGAGCTGGGCGTATAGGCATGTGCCGCCATGCCCAGTCACAATGGCAGTCCTAGCATGCCCTGGGGGTGGGGCCAGCACAGAGAGCTGGAGGTGGAGCCTTGGTCGCTGTGCTCTGCTGAAGGAGGCATAGATGTTATTTCTTAATCCACTCTGCCAATCTATTTCTTCTAGCTGGCGAATTGTGTCCATTTACACTGGTGTTTATAATTGACGTGTATATTACCTTATGTATGCTGCGTTATTTTCCAGCTGTTGGTTCACTGCTTTTCTGCTGTGCTGGTTTGCCCTATGTGGTGCATCTTTCCTTTGCCATTGTTAGAACTGTGATCATGTTGATGTCTTCCTAGAATATTTTTTAATATTCTATAAATTTCGTTGAGTTGTTACAAGTTTCTCAGTTGTCCTTTTTCAGGGAATTTATTACTTCTCCATTATACTTAAAAGAGAGTTTTGCAAGGTGTAGCAGTCTGGGTTGGAATTTGCTTTCCTGTAGGATGTGAAATTCTTTGTTCCATGCTCTTGATTTGACGACTTGTGATGAGAAATCTGCTATTCTGATGGGTTTTGCTTTATTTTTATATTTAATCTATTTCTTTCTTTCTTTCTTTCTTTTTTTTTTTTTTTTTTTTTTTTTTTTTTTTTTTTTTTTTTTTTTTTTTTTTTTTTTTTTTTTTTTTTTTTTTTTTTTTTTTTTTTTGTCTTTTTGAGACAGGGTCTCGCTATGCAGTTGAGGCTGGTCCTGAGCTCACTTTTGTAGCCCAGGCTGGTCTCAAACTTGTACCAATCCTCCTGCCTCAGCCTCCGGAATGCTGGGATTACAGGCGTGAGCCACCATGCCCAGCACTAATCTATTTCTTTTGAAGAGTAAAAGCAGAAGCAAAAACAAAATAGAAAAAAAACAGAAATAAGGTAACATACAGCAATACATGTGTTACAGATTTTAAAACAGGAATATCTAATTAACAATGTTTGTTACATTAGCTATTTCTTTTTTTTAAATTTTTTAAATTTATTATTATTATTTTTTTCTTATTTCAGAACCCTTGTTTATTCACTCATCTCTATGGCCAACTCAGCCCGCCCCGAGGGCAGGGCTGGCGCAGCATGTGGTGCCGGGGGATCGAACCGCGGTCCCTGAAGCTGCCCAAGCCTCCCAAGCAGACGCCCTAGACCACTGAGCCATCCCGCCAGGCCCATATTAGCTATTTCTTATGGTCAAATCTGTTGCTCACATGAACAGATACAATTATGCTAGAGAGTGGAAGCAATGGAGATTTCAGGAAATCTTTATTTTTGCCTGTCTTTTTTATTAAATTTATTTTAAAGAAAGTGTAATAACTGATGAAACGTTAGAAATGATACACATTTAGAAGACCAAGATTAGAGCTATTCGGTTTTGTGTTCCACATTGCTGTCCTGATGGATTTTCCTTTAAAGGTGATCTGTTTCTTTTCTCTGGTGCCTTTAAGAATCTTGTTCTTGCCTGAATTTTTTGAGATCTTGACTATTATATGTGTGGGAGTAGTTTTAAATGGGTTGATATTATTTGGAGTTCTATATGCCTCATTTACATGAATTTCATTGTTTTCCTGTATTTGGGAAGTTTTCTGCTGTTCTTTCTGCCCATATTACTATTATATCATTTTGTGTTGTCGCTTTCTTTCTCACTGATGCCTATTAGTCTTATGCTGTGCATCTTTGCATCATCTTGCAGCTGTTGAATTATCATTTGCTAGGTCTTAGTTACTTTTAAGAGATCTTTCCTTAACTTTTCACTAGCTACAATGGTGTCTTCAAGGTCCGAAAATCTGTCTTCACTCTCACTCCGATGGTTTTGCCAACTTTTGATGCAGTTTTTAATTTCCTCCGTATCTCTTTGTCTCTGCTTCATGCATTCCATTTCTTTCTTATATTGCTCATCCAAGGTTTCCTTCCCTTTTCTACTCTGCTTTAATTTTTCAGCAGTGTCTTCTTAAGAAACATTTAGAAATTCTTTCAATATAGTTATCATTTCTTTTTTAACCTGGGGGATTTTTTTCTGATCTCATTTCTTCAATACCCTTTCACAGTTGTTTCTTTACTTCAGTTGCTGTTATTTCAGGTAGATGGCTTCCAATTACTTCTATGCTAATGTCTCCTGGGTTTGTTCTGGGCGTCTCATGGCCTGAGAATGAATTTTAATCTTTCTTTTTGTCATATTGTATTTGAGAGAGAACTCTGTTTCAATATCTGCAATGCCTTTTTGTGAAAGTTTGGCTTTAAGTAGCTGTATCACTGCAATCAGAACCTTTCTGTAAAGAGTCTGTCCTTTAGGTATCTCTCTGTTAGAGATTCTTGTTTTGTGTATATCCCTGGATTCTTCTCTATTGATGGAGAGTGAGATATTTGTTTCTGTTTGGCACTGTCCTCTGTCTTTCTGTATAGTGCTTTGGTGAGGATATTATTACCCAAGCTCCTCCTGATATTATTACCCAAAGGATGAGATGTGTTTAAGGCAGAGGTGGTTTCCTATTTACAGTAGTACAATTAGCAATACTAATAACAATTAGTGAATTTCTGAAACTGATAAACTTTTATGACCAATAGATTTGTACTTTAGACTATAGGAGCAAACGTTATAGCTGTACAACAAAGTAATTCTTAAATTATGAATTTGTATTTAATTTAATTCCCCTGAGTTCTTTTTTAGCACCTCTCCTTCACGTACCTGGAGTCTTCCATTCAGACTAGCTTATCCCAGTTACCTGTAACTACCTCTGTGCTGGGTGCATGCTCCTATAGGTCTGGGCCTATCTGTGGGCCCCACTGGGCCTATGAGTATGCGTCTGCCTACCAGGTCTAGTGGACTCAAACTCAGCTGGCCAGGCCTGGCTTGCATCTGATACTGTGCTTGGCTCTTTCTTGCTGTGCCCCATTAAAGGGCACCCTCTGTGCTCTACTGCCCACTGGGGTCTGTGGCTCCTTCTGAGTGTGGCCTGCTGAAGTGGAGTGGACTCGCAGGGCCCCACTGGTTGCTGGGCTCTGAGGCTCCTTCCGGGTGTAACCCACTGAAGTAGGGTGGACAAGGCCTGGCTGGCTGCTCATCCTTAAAAGAAGGAACATTTGACAATCATTGGAGTGCTGGACATTGGTTTTGTTTCAGTAAAAGAGATTTGTTACTCCACCTTTTTCTCCTGCTGTCACTGCATGACTGTGAGCTCAGTTTCAGGAAAGGGAGACCACTATTTCCAGTCCTTCAAATCCTCTTTACTCTTACCTCCATTCTTCCTTCCCATGGCCTCCAGCCACATCAAGACAGGGAAGGGACTGGAGTCATTTGTCACTTAAGCTGTGCAGAACATATCGAGGACAGAATTCACAGCACTAACAAAGTTTAGAAATTATATGTCTTGTCATTAGTGTGAGACAATTGTTACTTCCTCTGTCACAGTTAATCAGGTTTATTTATTTTCGTGTTGTACCTAATTTTTTAACTTATTTTAAAAATGTATTCAATACAGGGTGCACAGAGTCTCATTACAGAACTTGGACTCATAAAGATCCTCCTGTTTATAGCCTCCCAACTGCTGGGATTACAGGCACGCGCCACCAGACCCAGCCTCAATCACTGTCTCTGCACGCCCTGAGGGCAGCTCTGGCACAGCATTCTGGGGAGTGAACCCCAATTCCTACGCCTGCCTAGGCAGGCACTTTACTGTGCTGTGTACCTAATGTTTTTAATAGTACAGTTATCTATATGAAATGAACTCCATTCTTCATAATTTAATGGTGCATACATAACCTAGTTTCTGGTACTAGAGACAGATAATTTCAAAGTCAGTTTTATGTTTCCCAAAGAATACAGAGAATTTTTTCATTTCCAGCTGAAATCTAGTTTCTCATGAACAATATACCTAGAGTTTTCTTGTAGGTATAAAGGATACAGAGATGAAGACAGTTACATTCTTTCATTAAGCAACTGAGACATAATTTACTTTAAAGACTGATAATATGAAATTTAGTTTTAATTGCTGAGATAGTAAAGACAAAATAATATTGATAAAGCACAATCAGGGTATAACAGGCAGGTCCTTAATTACTATTTTTTATGTAGTACACATTTTGTAGGAATGCGTCCTCATAAAGCACTAGGAAATCACTGTAAAACATAGTTTGACGCATTTGCTGCAGAATAAATTCACACCTGTAATTGTCACTCAAACAAGAAATACAACTTTATGAAACCCCCCAAAATTTTGTGACCCCACTGTTTCCAGCTCTCATAATTTACCTACTTCATCATTGTACAACACTACTAGAAGTGTGTGTGTGTGTGTGTGTGTGTGTGTGTGTGTGTAACAACATCTATAGTTATCAGCAAGTGTAGAGATGCATTCCTATCTTTCCAAGAAGTAGTAATTATTCCTTTCCATTTCTACTAATATCTTAGTTGCAGCACTGTAAGCCATACTTTCTGTCTGGTTTTTGGTAGCTAGGAATTACACTTGCCCTGTTACAAGTGGTGTTATTTTGTTTTTTCTGTTATATATTTCCTTGATTATTTTGAGTACACAGATGGGAATTTCTGTTGGACCTAATCATAGGAATGAATCTCCAGGTATAAACACATATTTACCTTTTCTAGATAACTATTAAATTGCTTTTTTTTTTTTTTTTTTTTTTTTCAGAACTGGGGACTGAACTCAGGTCCTTGCACTTGCCAGGCAGGCACATGTGCCCCTGGCTATCTCCCCAGCCTCTTAAGTTGCTCTTGAAGTGATTACATTATTTTATGTTCTACTAACAGTTTCCAAGATTCTCAGTTGTTTCACCTCTTTACCAATGTATCTATTTTTATTTTTTATTTGTTTATTTTTTTTACATTATTGAAATTTATTCTTCCTGAATGTATACATGAGGGGAATCATTACACATTCACTTTGCTGAGTTCTACAAGTGTTGGGTTATGCGTGAGTAAATGCGACCCCTTCCCTCTCAACCACACTACTTGAATAAATGTTTCCTTTTTGCATTTAAAACTTTATTGGGAAGTTTTATGTTGTCACCACCTCTTCCTGAGATGTGCTCCCCTGAAGGAGGCAGCACATGATTGTCTGTGGGGAGGCCACAGGCACACCCCACATGGGGAGAACAAGAGCAGTAGGTGAGGGAAACTGAGGGTTTCTTAGTGGATTTCCTCACGCAGGCCTCCTGGCACCATTAGACTAGGAAGCAATGACATCTACCAAAATGTGGTCTCCAGCTGTGCTGAGACATACTTAAGACTGACGATACTTTTTAAAAGAAATTCTTTTCTTTGTCACATTGGAAATGTTTCCTTCACTCTCAAATAATCTGATTACATTTCAGCCTAGTGGTAACATCTCCAGTTGTACAGTGTAATAGAATCAAATGTGGCATAAAAATTCATTGTGTTCCCCAGACAGCAGCCCCTTGTCACTGTCAGGCAGGTGCTGCCATAAATACGGCGCTGAGGCCAAGTAGGGCCATTCTCAGAGTCTTCTCGAAGGAGGTATCCCAGGAAGGAACAGAATTCAGGAGTCCAGATCCATATAGAGTGGAGGCTCTGAAGAGTTAGGAGGAGCTCAGCCTCCTTTACTGGGCCCCTGGCCCCCCAACTGTCTCCTCCCGTTGTCTGCTACTCCATCCATCCGCGTAGGCGACGCTATCCATAAGCGAGGGCGGTCTGGGCGGCGGGGTCCCGCGCCAGGGTCAGCGCTGCGGTGAGGCGGGGCCGCGGGGCGGGCTTGGGCGGAAGGGCGAGTCGGGCTCCGGGCCGTGACCGCGCCGCAGCCGCCCCGCGCCCCAGGGTACGCAGCCGCCCAGGCCGAGCGCATATTGAACTTCAACAGTAGCAAGAAGCAAAGACTATTTTATTCTTTAGTTTCTCTTGAGACAGCAAGGCTAGCCACGGAACATATTTTCCCCTCCTAATCTAGAAGCTAAAATGACAGAGAGTATACTAAGATTCAAGATATTTGGTTTAAAAGGTCCATAGTAAGCCGGGCTTGGTGGCTCACGCCCGTAATCCCAGCACTCGGGAGGCTGAGGCAGGAGGATCGGTGCGAGTTCGAGACCAGCTTGGGCTACAAAAGTGAGCTCAAGGCTAGCCTGAACTGCATAGCGAGACCCTGTCTCAAAAAGACAAAAAAAAAAACAAAAAAAAAAACAAACAAACAAACAAAAAAAAACAAAACCACTCACTAAGGTCTGGCAGAATACCTCATCAGACTAAGCTCCTGCTTAAGCAAGGGAGATTTGATCTCCAATGCTGCAACCCACCCCAGCCCCAGGGAACACTGAGCTGGTGACCAAGTCTGGGCATAGTAGTGCATACCTGTAGTCCCAACACTGAAGAGGCTGCAAATAGGAGGATCACTATGAGTTCAAGCTATGTAGTGAGATCCTGTACCAAATAAATAAATAAATAAATAAATAAATAAAGCTCACAAGTCATTAGGTAAGCATGAGATAGTCAATGGCAGGAGCTCAGAGTGGACATCTCTTTAGACTTGGACTGTAGGCACCTAATCCCGCCCTAGGCTACAATAACTACATGTGGCCTCTTATATACACTCAAGAGTGAGATATGTACTGAAGCCACAGAAGAATGAAGGAAAGACCCTAGGTGCTCACACGCCCCTTGGAGAGACAGAGTGGTCTGCTGCTCATTGCCACTCACTGCTATTAATGCTTTCAGAGAGCAAACAATTCAATGAGGCATACAGGCTTGGAAAAGACTTCCTAGAGGTGTAACCTGGCAGCTTAATCTATGATTTAGGATCAAGTTAGCCACAGAAATAAGGGAGGGAGGAAAAGTCTTCTTAAATGAAAATTGGCCATTGGGTGGATTTTCAAGGATGAACTACGACCTTGTGGCTTTCACTCCTAGAACAACTGAGGTAGAGAAGGTTGATATCTGAGGATGAGAATGATCCATCTGAGAGGTTCCTCACCACACCCCCTCTGATTCTCCTTTTCAGACATTCTGCTGGGGTCACCTTGGCCCCAAGATTGCTTCTGTTTTCTAGGACTCAGATCCACAGTAAGAAACTGAAACACAGAGACTTTGTTTTTTATGAGCATTTCCTCTCTGCTTTTTTCTATTTTATTGATAGGAAAAGGCAAGTTTTCTTTTTGCAGGGAACAATTTAATGTGTTCATTTACAGACTTTACAACAAAAATTGTAACCCTAATGACCTTTATGTTAGTTTCCAATGCTCATCTCAGGAACTGCAGGGAAATTAAACAATACTTTCTTTGGTGTGAGATAAATCTCCTTCAATTCAAGAGTGGGAAAGATAAATCTACCTTATACTAGTCGAATGTTTCTGAGATTATTAAATGATACTACAATCTAGGCTATCCACATCTTGAAGACATTATAAGACACAATTAAAAAGAACTCATGAATCATTTCACATCTTATCCATAAATTTAAAACTTATCCATACGCTTAATCAAGATTACATTTTATTAAAAATAACCTGTGTAATATTGTATGTGACTATTGTTATCTTCATGTTTTGCAGGAACACATTTCAGATGCTATGGAAGAACACGCACAAATCTTACACTTTATGAGACAGACACTCAGATAACAAATAAACATAAAGCAAAACAAAATAAAAGTAAGAATGAAATTCACTCGACTGATCAAGTAACATTTATTTTCCTGGAAACTGTTCCAAAGATTTCATTTTTTTTTTCTCCAAAATGCTCATGAATTGGAACTATGAAAAATTGTCACCTTTCTATGACAAGGGGACGATGTGGCAACATTGGGGTATTTCCAGTGTCAGCATGACAGTGCTGCTTTGGATACACGGTGCAGCTACCCAGACGCAGATAATTTGTCCCTCTGTAGCCTTTTACATAATCCTGTCACTTTGCACCTTATATTATGCTCATAAGGATATTGTGTGCATTAGAAGCTGTCATTTGCATCATGAATACTGGCTTTTGACAGGGCTATAAAACCACAGAACCTCACTCCATCCTTACAATATGCAAAATCATCTTTCAAAAAAATATTTGGGGCCAGAAGAGATGATTATTGCTGTGCAGCGCAGACTCATAGTGATACTCCTGTTTCTAGCCTGCCCAGAGCTTGGACTGTAGGCATGAGCCACCACGTCCGGTCTTGATCAGTGGCAGCTTGTTGGGCCAGTTTCAGGGTGGCACAGCAGGTGGTACTGGGGATCGAACTCTGGATCCTTGCACTGGCCAGGCAGGCACTAAGATTGCTAAGCTGTCACCCAGCCCCGAAGAGTTGTTAGTCTTCAGCTCTGGTACTTTGCATGCACCAGGAACATGCACCTTGTGTCTGTGATGATCCTCCAAATCAGAGTGTTAGTACTACTTAGCTATACGGAAGTAATTTTCCTAGTTCAGCAGTATCTGAGACAAATAAATGAAGACACTGGTTATCTGAATCAGGAGTTCTTTTTTTTTTGTCTTTTTGAGATAGGGTCTTGCTATGCAGTTGAGGCTGGCCTTGAACTCACTTTTATAGCCCAGGCTGGTCTCGAACTCTCACCGATCCTCCTGCCTCAGCCTCCTGAGTGCTGGGATTACAGGTGTGTGCCACCACGCCCGGCCTAGGAGTTCTATTTTCAATGTTATTTAAAATTGTTATTTTATTGTTATTTGATAAATGGCTGTAAAATTTTGACTGCACAGATTTCTGTATATATTATCCCTAGATACTATTCTAAATGAAAGACAGAATAGGGAACATTTCTTCAATTAGTGCATTTTTCTAGGAACAGCAATTGGCTCCACAGGAGGAAGAAAACCATATACCTGCATAAAGAAAATGTATCTTATTCCTGATAGATAAGTGGTCTTTTATTCAGACCACATAAAACATAATGGGCTTGGGGTTAAATGTTAGTAACCTGTCTTAGAGATCTGCACACCATATATGACTGTATGTATTAGAGGTACTAAGCATACCAACAATGTGGGTTACCTCCAAGCAATGGTTCCTATCAGAGTTTTCACTGGGAATATGAATTTGTACAGTATGTATATTATACTACATAGGTAACATCAGTAAATGACAAGATGAAGGGACATCCTAAGTAGGAGACGATTTCATTATTTTCCATTGGAATACCTTTCTTCAGTTGCTCCTTATTACAAAGTGCTTAGCTTGTCAGGGCCCAGGAGTTGTTTCTCAGAGAAGAGGGAGTTCAAGTCATGCTCTAGAAGAAGGCAGAGAGAATAAGCGAAGCATA
>PVJA010044099.1:0-16270 GCA_004027025.1 Myocastor coypus | reverse complement strand
AGCTGGTGCTGCTGCTCTGCTGCCCTGTTTGGTTGGCTGCCTCTGCCACCATTTTGCTGCTGTTCTGCCGCCTTGAACTGGATGCTCTCTGCCCTGCTCCACTCAGCCTTGGGCCAACCGAATATGGACTGAAACCTCCAGAAACTGTGAGCTAAATAAACCTTTCCTTCCTTCATTTTGAGTGTTGGGTATTTGTCCCAGCAACGAGCAAAAAGTAACTAATACAATCTTGTATACCTATATCTATTAATCTTAACTGATCTGATGATGAAAATATGTAATATAACCATTGTTAAATTTAAACAAAAAAAATAGAATAAAAAATTAAATTAAATTTAAAAAAAAAGAAACCATAGGAACCACAGTTCCAGCCCTGACACCACATGCTGCACCAGCCCCACCTTCACGGCAGGCTGAGCCAGCCATAACATACATACATACATACATACATACAGTTTAAAAAATAGGAAGGAAGGAAGGAAGGAAGGAAGGAAGAAAGAAAAGAAAGAAAGAAAGAAAGGCTTTCAGCTAGGAGGAGGTTAATGTGCAACTTTCTTCCCTTGTCCCGAATCGGGGTTCACCTAACACCAGCAGCCTCCAGCATGCCGCCCAAGTTTGACCCCAGTGAGATCAAAGTCATCTACCTGAGGTCACCGGTGGTGAAGTCGGTGCCCATCTGCCCTGGCCCCCAAGATCGGTCCCTCTGGTCTGTCTCAGAAAAACTTGGGGGATGATACAGCGGAAACATCACTTTTGATGAGATTGCCTGACAGATGTGGCACTGGTCTTCAGCCAGAGAACTTTCTGGAACCATTAAAGAGATCCTGGGGACAGCCCAGTTGGTGGGCTGCCATGTGGACAGCTGGCACTCTCATGACATCAACCGTGGTGTTGTGGAGTGCCTAGCGAGCTAAGGAGCGTAAGAAAATAATGTCAATAAAAAGATAATCTGAAAAAAAGAAAGAAAGAAATGTTGAGAATCAGAAAAAGAAAAAAAGAATTTCAAAGGCAGATGTCGACGTGCACACTGGTCAGCAGTACCTTGTTCACAAATTGAATCCCGTTTGAAACAGGGCCTTGCTATGTAGTTCAGGCTGGCCTTGAACTCACAGTGATCCTCTTGCTGCAGCCTCCTGAGTACTGGATGATAGGTGTGTACTCTGGCCAGCTTTTCCCCCACAATTCTGGTGGCAAACCAGGGCACACTGAGACAGCAACCAATACTAGGCATGGTGGTGTGTGCCTGTAATCCCAGCCCTTGGGAGGCTGAAAACAGGAGGATCACTATGAGTCCCAGCTGTGTAGTGAGGCCCTGTAGGCGCTATACTAAATACATTTAAAAAAAAGAATTAAGTTCATGAACCCCTTGGTACCACTATGTTTGGGAGGCTGAAGTAGGGAAATTGCTGAGACAAGGCCAGCCTGGGCTGTGCAGTAAGTTCAAGGCCAGCCTGAATTGCAGAGTGAGACCCTGTTGAAGAAAATAAATACATAGGAGTCAGGGAGCACAGGTGCCTGCCTGGCAAGAGCAAGGTCCTGAGTTTGATCCCTGGTTCTGCAAAATAAATAAATACATAAATACATAAATAAATAAATAAAAATTTGAGCTTTCTGTATTTAGATTTAGAAGATCTTTCCTTGGTGGTCCAGTCAGTGTAGACATCTGTGATCCCTGTAATTCAACACAAACCCTGAGGCAGGTGTCCAATGTCTAGAAACCCTCAGTACTTTTCTGTTTACCTAAGTTTATTAAGAGCTCCCCTGGTTACACATGCTACAGATAGCTGAGTGCCAGACAAGATTAAAGATACTCAGTGTTCTAATTTACATCTGGGTGGCTCAGAAAGTCCTAGAGGGACTTTCTTTTTCTTTTATTCTTCCCCCGCCCCCCCCCCGCCCCCCTTGGTTCTAGGGCCTGAAGCCAGGGCCATTTCTCACTCTTTAAATTTTTGTTTTTCTATTTTGAGACAGGATCTTACTGAATCACTAAATTGTCCAAGCCATCCAACTTGCAATCTCCCACCTCAGCCCCCAGAATGCTGGAATTATATGTGTGTGCTGCCACACCCAGCTGAGAGTCTGTGAAGTTTAGGTCAGGATCTAAACTGTGTTTAGAGCTATAGCCATGAAAGATTCGCAGAAATCACCCTGAAGCCCGAGCTGCAGGTTTGCTCTAGAGCACATTTGCTGAGGAGGATGAAGCAGGTGCCTGGAACTTGGGGCGCCCAGGCTACCCAGCCCCCAATCCCAGCCCTGGACTTTACTCCTTCCTCCTCTTTATTGAGGTTGTTGGCTACAGGAGTAGGTAGGTGGGGGAGAAGGGCCAACAGGGCCGGAGTCTGAGAAGAAGGGAAGCTTTAATCTGAGCTGTGTGAGACTTCACAGCTAGGAAAACTGTCCTGTCAGAATTTGAATTCAGGTCCCTCTGGCTCCAGATTTTGGCCCCTTGTACTTCCTCTTCACTGCACGCAGTCTGGAAGCTGGAAGGCTGACATGGATGCTCACTGAGGGCCAAGGACAGGAATGCCCAGAATCAGAATGGCCGGGTTTCCTGCCATTAAACAGGTGACTCAGACAATGATCAACAGACACACCCAGAAACACAAGCCCCAAAGCCAGCCAGCCAGCTAAGCACACAGTCCTTTGACAGGTGAGGAAAAATCAGTTATTCAGGTCACCCTCTCTGCTGCCCCAGATGTCTGGGGAATTCATCTTAACCAGCTTGTGCGAGGGGCTCCGGGCCGAGTAGAGGAGGCCACAAGGGAGCTGCACCTGGGTGCCATCTTCCCTCCACCACAAGGACTGTTCCTGTCACCTCTCTAATCTCACTACCCACACAGGGCATCGTGCAAAATTATCACTTGCTCCATGAAGGAATTGATAAATCTTCAAGCATTGAGTAATTTTTTTCTTTTTTAAGTGTTTAGGAAAGACAAAACTGTAGTCAGGGAAGGGTGTTTGGAGGGGAAATGATACCTACCTGCTATTCACTTATTTAGACACGGGGTCTTAATATGTAGGTCAGGCTGCCCTTGAACCTGTGATCCTCTTGCCTCAGACTCCAAAGAGAGGCCTAGAATTACAGGCATGAATCACTACACCTGGCTAACAGAAAAACTTTTTAATGTCTTCCAGGGTGAAGTAAATGAAGGAGAGGCAGAGAACAACCAGGCTTTGGAATAGCACCCTTGTATATGTGGACAAAAGAAGACCCCCGGGAACCCAGGCATGGTAGTGTATGCCTCTTATCCCAGCACTTAGGAGGCTGAGGATGCCTATAAGTTTGAGGCCAGTATGGGCTGCACAGTAAATTCAAGGCCAGTCTGAACCACATAGCATAGATAGATAGAGACAGACAGACAGACAGACAGACAGACAGTGAGAGAGCTCAGCACACTAAGCAAGACCGGGCATGGTGGTGCACACCAACAACACCAGCATTGGAGAAGTTGAACACAGGAGGATCACTATAAGTCTGAGCTATGTACTGAGACCCTGTACCAATTATAGAAGAAGGAGGAGGAGGGGGAGGGGAAGGAAGGGGAGGAAGAAGAAGAAAAAAGGAGGACAAGAAGGAGAAGAAGAAGAGTGGAAGAATGAAAGAACGAAATGGCACTCATCCGTTCAACATGAATTTAATGACTATTTACTTGGAACAGGCTTTGTTTCGGGCACTTTGGATTTAGTAATAAAAGCTCACAAATTTTTGTTTTCTCTGAGAACTTCCTTTTTTTTTTTTTTTTTTCCAAAGGGACTTTTTTTTGGTCTTTTTACTATTTTGTTTTTTGGTACCGGGAATCGAACTCTGGGCCTTGCGCTTGCTAGGCAGGCACTGCGCCACTGAGCTACATCCCCGGCCCTCTGACTAGTAACTTCTGTACTAGCTAGAAAACAGTAAAAATATTAATAAGTGAGTTAGAATTATAAATGCACTTAACCCTGGACCTAGCAGCTCCACAGTTGGGCCTTGGTTCCAAGCTTCGAAAGCTCCCTAAGAATCATTCTGACCGAATCAGTAGCAGCAGGCAGCAAGCGACAGCAGGAGCTGGGGCGTGGCCGGAGGCACGGCCCACCCTTGCTTGGGGCTTCAGGCACAGCCCAGGCCAGCCCAGCTGGGGACAGGGCGGAGGGCAGCTCCTGCACTGCCCCACATGCTCCCCTGTGCTGAGGAAGGGGCCTAGTGTGAGATCATTGCGCACAGGCTCCTGCTCTTTGTCAACATCCCAAAGGGCAAAGTAAGCATTTAAAAATAAACGGAGGAAAAATGGCTTAAATGTCAAAGTAGATATGTTAGGTGCCAGGAACATTTTTCCCTCTCATTTCCCCTTTTTCTCTTCCCCTATATTTTATAGGAACTATGTTTGTAACACATTCCTAAAATTTGACATTTTGACTATACAAGTAACGCATGAGTATATTCTCCTGGTTTTTTGTTTTGTCTTGTTTTTTTATTTTTATATTATTTTAGAGAAGGGTCTACAGGGTGTTCAGGGTCTCACTACTAGGTTGGACTCGTAGTGATCCACCTGTTTACAGCCTCCCAAGAGCTGGGTTTACAGGCCTGCGTCGTCATGCCCTGTCTCAATTGCCCCTCAGGGGGCCCCGCTGAGGTATTTAGCCAGCCCCTCTAAAGAGCAAGGGAGGAAGCTCTTCACATACTGACCTGGCCTGGGAATACAGCACAGTGGCATAGTACCTGGAAAGCACAAGGTCCTGAATTCAATTACCAGTTTAAAAAAAAAAAAAAAAATAGAGGCTGGCCAAATAGCTCAGTGGATTAAAGCACCTGCAAGCAGGCGCAGGGGCTAGGGGTTTGATGCCTGGGCCTACCATGCCAACACTGCCCCCAGGGGGCTCAGAGATGGCAATTGAGACTAGGCATGGTAGTGCATAAACAGATGGATCACTGGGAGTCCGATCTAGCAATGAGACCCTAAACACCCTACAGACCCTTTCCCAAAATACAAAAAAAAATTTAAAAAAGAAAGAAAGAAAGAAAGAAAGAAAGAAAGAAAGAAAGAAAGAAAGAAAGAAAGAAAGAAAGAAAGAAAGAAAGAAAGAAAGAAAGAAAGAAAACAATGTTAATGAAACAACTACTGCCAGGCATGGTGTCACATGCCTGTAATTTCAGCCCTTTGGGAAGCTGAGACAAAAGGATCACTGTAAGTATGAAGGCAGTCAGGCCTACAGAGTGAGACCCTGCCTTAAAACAAGTGAACAACTATGTTTCAGGAACTCACACAGGTTGACAAAAACACAACACATCTGAGGCACAGCGAAGCGAGCCCTTTGTTTAATACAGCCACAGTCAGGGGCGGAGCCAGTAGCTCAGCCTCCGCAGAGCCTGGCCCTTGTCAGCGTGCGAGAAGCGGACAGTCTAGTCCGAGGAACAGCCTCCCAGCGTAACTCATGGTGATGTCACGTGACAGGTGTCTGCAAACACAGGCCCACAACCTAAGACAGCAGGGTGGGGGCAGGAAGGGCTTCACAGAGGCCACAGCCTTCAGGTAAGAGCTCAGGGTCAGGGAAGAGATACTGTTGCTGAGAGGCAGGAAAGGGTGCTCAGGAGAAAGGGCCCAGCATCCACACACACACCAAGGCGCAGAAACCCAGTAGGAAAAGGAACCAGGAGGGCGTGGGAAAGGGGCCTGGAGCCTGGGGCAAACCACCCCTCCTGTGCTGCCCCTAAGCACAGCCCCTTCACATGGGGCTGGGTCCAGGAAGGAGGCTGTGGCCCAGCTGAGGCTCTTGGCCAGGGCCACTGGGGTCGCTCAACTGTGCCCCTTCCTAGCTGGCCCTGTCTCCTTCTGTTCAGTAGAGAAGGTCCTTAAAGTTGTTATGGGAACTAAATATTTAAAGCACTTTTAAAAATACATTTTAGGGAAGGGTCTATAGGGAGTCCAGAGTCTCACTGCTAGATCAGACTGGTAGTGATCTGCCTGTTTACAGCTTCCCAAGAGCTGGGATTATAGGCACACACCACCATGCCCAGTCTCAATTGCCGTCTCAGCACACTGACCCCCACCCCCGGGGTAGGACCAGCACAGCAGGCCTGGGGACCAAACCCCCAGCCTCTGTGCCTGCTTTCAGGTGTAAAGCATGTTTATTTATTTTTTTTTTTTCCTATGAGGTTTTTTTTTTTTTTTTTTTTTTTTTTAACTTTATTTACTTATGTTATGGCTGGCTTAGCCTGCCCTGGGGATGGGGCTGGCAAAGCATGTGGCACTGGGGATCAAACCACAGTCCCTGCAGTTGCCTAAGCTTGCCTAGCCTAGACTGCTGAGCTATCTTGCCAACCCAAGTATGTTTTTTTAAAAAATAGAAAAGCAGCTGACACTTGGCAAGTATTCAAGTGTTGGCAACATATTAGCAAACAATGATCTTGTTTTATCCTATTTATTTAATAAATAAGATTTAATAAATAAATAAATCTTATTTATTTATTGTATTTTAGGGAAAAGATGTTTATTTTTTGGTTGGTTTTTTTTTTTTTTTAGAACTGGGGCTTGAACTCAGGCCCTTGCGCTTGCCAGGCAAGCGCTTATTCTACTGAGCTATTTCCCTAGCCCTAAAGATATTTATTTATTTGTTACAGACTCATAGTGATCCTCTTGTTTCAGCTTCCCTAGTGCTGGGATTAGAGGCGTGAGCCACCACACCCCATTTTGGTGGCCGCTCAGCTTGGACCCTCAAGCTATAAAGAGTGTTAAAATATATAAACTGTTCTGCTATGATTTTTTTTTATTTTTATTTATTTATTTATTATTATTATTATTATTATTTTGTCTTTTTGAGACAGGGTCTCGCTATGCAGTTGAGGCTGGTCCTGAGCTCACTTTTGTAGCCCAGGCTGGTCTCAAACTTGCACCAATCCTCCTGCCTCAGCCTCCCGAGTGCTAGGATTACAGGCGTGCGCCACCATGCCCGGCTCTGCTATGATTTTTTAAAACACATGATAGCCTGCTCTGGGATAATACCAGCTCTCGGGAAGGCTGAGATGAGAGCATCACAAGTTTCAGCCCAGCCTGGGAAACTTAGTAATGTAGCATAAACCTGTCTGAGATATAAAATAAAAAGGGCGGGAGCCCTAGCTCAGGGTGAAGGCCCTGGGTTCAGTGGTGGAAAGACATCAGCTGTCAGAGAGTAGAGCGAAGCACTCCACTTGTCTGCAGGCGGCAGGAGCTGACATGGTATTGGCTCAGCCCGAGCACGGCTGATGGCTGATGGCTGATGAGTGTCTGACCACAGCCCTGCCAGGCCTTCCTTGGCAGCACAGCCAAGGACTGTTCTCAGTAGTGTGTGTATACTGTGGAACAGCGATTCTCCTAAGTGTTGAAATGCCATTATGCAATTGCAGATATGTAAAGGTTAACTAACCAGGTCTTATTATGCATACTTCATATATATATGCTGGCTCAGCCTGCCCTGGGGGGTGGGGCTGACACAGCATGTGATGCTGGGGATTGAACTGCACTTCCTGTGGTTGCCTAAGCTAGCCTACGCAGGTGCTTTAGACCACTGAGCCATCTCACCGGCCCGCTATCCCCATTTTACAGAGGAAGAAACTGAGGCCTTCAGAAAACTACACAGCCAGGATCCACACCAGGCTTCTTGCGTCGAGGCTGTTTCTTGCTGCCCTCAGACCTGCCTCCTGCCTTGGAAATGCAGCAAGGATCTGGTCATTGTCAGAGATGCCTTGCCTATCATCGAGTCCACTTGAAGCTGTCTGAACTCTGGAAGCCCCTTGAACCCTGTGCAAAGAGCATGGCCTCATCTGGCCAAAAGCAGCAGAGGGCAGACAGGCCAAGGTCAGCAAGAAGGCGTAGGGGCTGGGGTCATCCTCCGACCACGAGGGCGCCAGAGTCTCTGTGCTGTGTGAGACTGACTGATCCAAAATGGAAAGACTCCAAGGAGAAAACACACATCAGATTTCAAAGATGGCACCCAAAAAAGAATGTAAACTGCATGGTGGCTCATGTCTGTAATCCTAGCATTTGGGAGGCTGAGTCAGGATAGTTGTGAGTTTGAAGCTGGCCTGGGCTACAAAGTGAGCTCAAGGCCAGCCTGAACTGCATAACAAGATCCTGCTTCAAAAAGATTTTTTTAAAAAGCTTTATAAATTTGTATAATAAATAATATCATAATGATATGATAAATAGCATCAGCTACATGTTAATAGAACATATATAGCCATGTTGCCCACTCCAGATTAATAGAACATTTTTGGATAAATGGCACTAAGCAACAATATTAAAATCTACACCATCTGTTCCTTTTTTTATCTTTTTTAAGTGTCTACTGGAAATTTTGAAATCACACATGGTACTCACACTCTCCTCCATTGAACGGCTCTGTTCCCTGAGCTGCCCAGAGCAATCTGCTGTGCTGAGGGCAGGCAGGAGGGACGGTCCCTTGTGGACCCTGGCACGGGAGGCCCGTCCGACTCCTCTGTCTTCTGGCGCCTCCTAGCGGCTACTTTTCCACACCGTTTTTTTGGTGACGGAACTGCACTTGGTCCCTACCGGTGGATTCTATGGGCTCCGATTCTGTTCTGATTGTATTTGATTCAAAGCATTTTTTTAAGAATTTTTTATTTTTATTTATTTATTTTTTTCTTGTTTCAGAAACTTTATTTGTTTATTCACTCATTTTTATGGCCGGCTCAGTCCACCCCGAGGGCAGGGCTTGTGCAGCATGTGGTGCCCCAGGGAACAAACCACGGTCCCTGAAGCCGCCCAACTTTTCCTAAGCAGGCGCTTTAGACCACTGAGCCATCCCGCCGGGCCCTTTTTTCTTTCTTTCTTTCTTTTTTTATTTTTTATTTATTTTTTTTCTTGCTTCAGAACCTTTATTTGTTTATTCACTCATTTTTACGGCGTAAAGATTTAGATCATTTCTGAGCGCCTATTTTCTCTTTTTTTTTATATTTTGAGACAGGGTCTCACTATGCAGTTCAAGCTGGCCTTGAGCTCACTTTTGTAGCTCAGGCTGGTCTCGAACTCACACCAATCCTCCTGCTTCAGCCTCCCGAGTGCTGGGATTACAGGTATCAACAATTAAAAATGTTTTAGGTCTCTTAACCTCTCCACCTAAGGCTTTTGTTGGGGAAGAGTTACCAATTACAAATGGGCATGATGGCTCATGCCTGTAACTCTAGAGCTCAGGAGACTGAGGCAGGAGGATTACAGCAAACATGAGGCCAGCCTGGGTTACATAGTGACTTTAAGGCCAACCTGGATTACAAAATGAGACAATGTAAGGTTTATTTTTTGTTGTTGTTGTTTTGTTTTGTTTTGTTTTGTCTTTTTGAGACAATGCAGTTCAGGTTGGCCTTGAGGTCACTTTTGTAGCCCAGGCTAGTCTCGAACTCACACTGATCCTGCTGCCTTAGCCTCCCACATGCTGGGATTACAGGCTAGTACCATGCATGGCCTTTTTTTTTTTTTTTTAAGTTACCAATTACATCTGGAAAACTGGATGTTAATAAGTAATTTGATTTAGAGGGCTGGCAAGATAGCTCAACTGTCTAAAGGGCCTGTTTATGCAAGCTTAGACAGCCACAGGGACCAAGGTTCTATACCTGGCAACACATTCTGTGCCAGCCCCACCCCCTGGGGAGGCTGAGTCAGCCATAACCTAAATAAATAAAATTTTTTTTTTTTTTTTTTTTAAAGATAAGTAATTTGATTTAGAGAGCTACATTCCCCCCTCCCTGTACGGGGAATTGAATCCAGGGCTTTCATACTGAGCTCTATGCTCACCTGATCTTTTTTATTTTTTGTTTTGAGACAGGGCTCACTAAGCCACTAAGTGGCCCAAGCTGGCCTCAGACTCATGCTCCTCCTGCCTGACTTAGTGCTGGGATTATAGGTGTGCACCACCATGCCTTGTGTAGGGAACTAGATGTTTAGTTTCTGAAGATGGCTTGCTTTTGTTAGTAAATGGTCTAATAGTACATAACAAGTTAAATTTCACTATGAGGATTACGAGGCAATAATGTATACAAAACACAGCACTTGGAACATTATAAACATGAGCAAAATGTGTTATATACTCTGCATTTAAGCCACCCAAAAATGTGAAGCTAGCAGGCCAGCAAGGGGATGGCCAAAGTGTGTGATGTGCATCAATGCACCTGCCAAGATGAAAACATGAGAGAAAAAATAAATATAGCTACTACTGCAGGAAGTTGTTACCTATATGAACAGCAATCTTTTGAGAGTCATATTTGTCCTCCTGGGCTAGCACCCTGGTTCAGAAACTTTGGGGAGGGGGCCATTGAACCCAGGACTCTGAACTATATCACCAGTCTTTTTTTTATTATTTTATTTTAAGACATACTCAAAATAAAGTGTATCTCGCCCAGGCTGGGCTCGAACTTGCCATCCTCCTGAGGAGCTGGGGTTACAGGCATGCACCACTGCATATGGCCAGTGTCTTCTTGATGAGTAAACAAAGGAACTCAATTCCAGCAAGTCACTAGGCTAAGCAAATGCCCTTTTGGTTAGGATCTTCTTGGAAAATTACTGAGCTGGACCAAGTCCAATTGAGTCAGGCAACCAGGCCAAGGGCAGGGGGCCAAGGACAGGAACAAGAGCATGGATCAACTCCTCTGGGGTTCCTGCATTTTCCAGGGTGCACAAAGATATCCCTAACATTGTGTGTAATGGAAATATGAAAACAAGAAAATGAAACAACATAAAATGCGCAACTATTGAAGGAAAACTTGTTTGTGTGCTTCTATGTGGATAATTATGAGTATCAGGTTTCTGTAGCATTGCCCTTCCTATGGCTACAGGACATTTGAAAGAGTGACTTACTTAAAGTGTTGACATTATGACAACATTAGAGATCATAGTCTTTGCAAGTTTATTTAAACTTATGGTGACTTATGGTAACTTGTTTAAACTATGTCAACTTGTACATATGTTGACATGGGCACTTACGAGCTCAGTGCGAAAGCGCTTGCCTCACAGGCAAAGCCCTGCGTTTTAGTCCCAGCAGCCCCCCCCACACACACACACGTGTGTGTGTGTGTGTGTGTGCGCATGCTCACAAGTTCTGCATAACTCAAGATATCCAAATGAAAAGCGAATCCCTCAAATTCTTGAAGGGGGAATGAGAACAAAACTTTCTGAAGACCAAGGCTCTAGGCTGTATGCCCAGGAAAGGAATTACCACATGTAGGAAACAGGTAAACATTTCCCAGTGACTGTAGCCCCGTGCTGGTTCATCTTCCCTGCAGGGCAGGTGACAGCCACCTCTGTACATCCCGCCCCACACTAGAGGACTGTGTTGCAATTTTCCCATTGCAGATGGGTCCCTTGTCTCTCCAGGGCCAGGGGGATAGCTCAGCAGCATAAGTGCCTGCCTGACAAGTACAAAGTCCCAAATTCAATCGCTGGTATCAAAACAAAACACCTGGTCTCTCTGAGAAAGTCCAGGGCTAGGTAGAGGTTACTTCAAACGGAGAGCCCAGGCCTTATAGGCCTCTGGAGCCAGAATCTGGAGAACTCAAAGTTTGTGTATTCTGTGCTCCAACAGCTTCTGTTTTTAAGAGGCCGGCATTCTCACCTCTAAGGAACAGCTCCTCTTCTTCCCCACATCTGGCTCTGAGCCTGGGCAGGAAGCTGGGCATTTGTACCTCTGGCTTGTGAGCATCTCACTCCTGTCCTCTGGGCATCTGCAGGGGTCACATCATACACCTAGTCCTTTGCCTGTGGGCTTCCTGTTCAAGCCCTGAGCATCCAGGCTCCTGCCTCCTGCTTCTGGGGAGCCTAATACTCCCCCCTATGTGCTGCCACCAAGCCTCAGGTCCTTAAATGAGGTGCTCACTGAAGATATCTACTTTCAAGGGGCTGAGTGGCAGGGACAGGGTACAGGATAAGAAGAGCTGCTCCCTATCCCATTCTGTAAATTAGTTGCAGTCGCTAATTCTGCAGCCAGTAGGCACAGCAAGCTCACCTTTGGAAAGCCACAGTAAAAAGGGACATATCTTGGGGCTGGGGAGACAGATCAGTAGAATAAGCACTTGCCTGGCAAGCGCAAGGACCTGAGTGCAATCCCCAGTTCCACAAAAAAAGGAGGGGGGCATGTCTGACTTCTGAAATTAATCCAAGGGAACCAACTTTGGGCTCTCTACTCATGTCTCTTGTCCTCCACCTGTCCTCCACCTGGGCTTGCTAAAGCCTTAAGGAGAAACTGGGCATGGTGGCACAAGCCTACAATCCCAGCACTCAGAAGGGTGAGGCAGGTGGATCATTGTTGCAAGTGTGAGACCAGCCTGGGTTACAAAGAGCTCAAGGCCAGCCTGAACTGCATAGCAAGACCCTGTCCCCAAAAGACAAAATAAGGCCAGCAAGATAGCTCAGTGGGCTAAAGCGCCTGCTTAGGCTAGCACAAGCAAACACAGGGAATGTGGCTCAATCCCTGGTGCTGGATGCTGCACCCACCCCACCCCCAGGGCAGGCTGAGCCTGCCAGAGTTGAGAGATGTAGTGGAACACGCCTGTAATCCCAGCACTGGGGAGGCTGAAAGAGGGAGGATCACTGTGAGTCTGGGCTGCATAGTGAGATCCTGCAACAACCAAATGCATTATTTATTTATTTGGGTCTTTTGTGTGTGTGTACAGGGCATCACTATGCAGCTCAGACTCATAGTGATCCTCTTATTTCCTGCCTCCCAAGTTCTGGGATTACAGGCACACGCTACCACTCCTGGACTCCGTTGCAGGCTCAGCATGCTCGAGAACCAGGCTGGCATGGCAGGGGAGGCCAGGAACCGAACCTTGGCCCCTGTGCTTCCCTAAGCAAGTGCTTAGTGTGCTGAGCCATACTGCCAGCCCTCAAATACATTTTTTAAAGAAAAAGACATAACAAAATAAAGTAAAACCTCAAGAAGGGCCCAGCGTCTCACCCTCCAGTCACTGAGCACACCCTAGCCCACAATCTACCCAGCCCTTTAGCCCTTACTAGCCCAGGGCGCCAGGTGGCTACTGTTCCTGTCTCTCCAGATCAAATCCTGGCTCCACCTCCCTAAGGGATGGGAACTCCTTGGCCTTCTCCTCTCCCTGGGCCCTGCTGTTCTGCTGTAGCAGGCTGATCTCTAGCCTGCTTATTCCTGCCTCTCTTTTGAGATTTCTCTCCCCTATCCGTCGTGGTACTATAGTGTGTGAGGATGGACTGTGCTTGTGCTGAGGTCTGCAAAACCCACTGCGTGTCAGTGCTGAATAGAACTTGTCAGAATTCACTGTCACCCCAAGCACTGAAAGGCTGATGTGCCCTAAATGCCAATTTGTGCTAGGTGTGCACGCGTCCACAATCCCAGCGCTCTTGAAAGCTGAAGCAGGAGGGCAAAGTCACCAAACTGTCCAGGTCAGGCTTGAATTTGTAATCAGCCTGTTGCTGCCGGGGATCACCGCATTGGCTCTTCAAACCACCACAAAAATGATACAATCTCTCTGTGTCATTTTTGTGGTGGTTTGGGGTTTTTGCAAGGGAAATAATGTAATATAGGACACATTTTGTGATATTAGTTTATAAGGAATCACCCAAAGAATAACACACAAGGAGTGTAGGTAATCTTTAGTGCTTCTGTCTGTCCATACACATAAACAATAAAGATTTCCACTGAGGGCCTAGATCCAGCTTCACGGATCTGTGCTGGAAAGACCAGTGGAGGAAGCTAGGAAGTCTGTGCCAGCAGGATGAAGGATCTGTGCTAGCAGGCTGTGGGATCCAAAGTGGAGCCAGGAAGCAAGCTCAAGGTAAGCACCAGAGCTCCCCAACAAGTACCACAGCCGTCCTTAGCCACAGTGAGGTCCTGAGCTCCACCAGCAATGAGGAAAGCCGAGTTCCCATCAGGAAAGCCAGTGCATCAAGTTTCTTCATGAGGCTGTGCAGTGCACCATCTTTCCCTCCAGAGCCAGGAAGCTCAAGATGAGGACCAAAGCTCCTCCAGAGTTCATCGGGAAAGCCACCATGGCACAGTCCTCTGGCAGAATAGCCCAAGAGATCTAACAGCTTCCAACAGCTCCAACAGTTTATCCAAACAGTTTATCCAAACAGTTTATCCTTAATAGCATCCCAGCTTCTTTTTCTGTTCTGTCTTTATGTTGCTGGCCACAGTCCTCAGGTGGGCCTCCCACACCTAACAGCATGCTAGTTTAATTCAGCTGGGTGGAGTAAGTTGACTACCACTTATAAATCCACTTTGAATCAGAAAGCAAAAACTTTTTTTCATAATGTAGGGTGTCCTCCTTTTGCTCCCTAAGGTTGAACCCATGCTCTCTGCTTGGTATACTTGGTCTGACACACACAAGTCTCTTAGGAGCCTCAGTTGAAGGATTAGTGCACTGGGACATTTTCCCCAGCATGTTGCCCTCCCAGATGTCCCTCAGTGCCCATTTGTCCCGACTAGGACACTTAGGATGCTTATTGTAATTATTTATGTGCATCCCAGCCCCTAAATCTCAGCTCCTGGGAGGCAGGGTGACCTCAGGACCTGGTGTAGGCCCCTCTGCCGAGGAACACAAGTGAATGTTAACTGAGTACTTACTATGTCCCACGTGCTATCCACTTTGCCCATATTAACTCAGTTTCTCTCACAACTCTACCATGATGTGCATTTATTATTATTTTCACTATTTTTTACAGATGAGAAAACTGCTACAGAGACAACCTGCCTGGTAACTTGCCCATTCACAAACAACCAGACAAAGGGCATTGTTAGGGTGTTTTTGGTGGTGTGTAGTAAAGACAGGAAAGATAAAGTAAGACTTTATTAACTCTTAAGACGTGGAGAGAATCAAGGGCAGAAGGGGCAGATCCCCTGCTGGGACAAAGCTGAGGTTTTTATGGGTTTTTGCCTAGGGGTGCAGTTTGAGGGGGATGTTTAGAAATACCTGAGGGGCACATTGGGGTCTTTCCTGTGGTGGTGGGAGAGGTGAAAGGAAATTGCACCCTGGGCTGGGTTGGAAAAGAAGGGGAGGTGGTCTCTTGGAAAATAAGCTGGAGTTTTAAGAGCTTCAGCCATATTAGATGACCACCATAATTAATCAGCAACGCATATTAAGACCAGAGCCCGTCAGACAGCAGCTCAGGCTGCCTAGCTCAGCGCTGTGACCTTACACACCGTGCCACACCACATGGACACTCGGCAAATCTCTGCTTCAGTCCAGTGCACGAAAAAGAAGGAGAGTGTGTACAGCGCGGAAGGGCTGGGCCCACCTCTTTCCCCACCCTCTGGGCTCCACAACAGTCGTACAGTGCCCTTGACTGGCCTCCTTGGTCTTCCTGGCCAAGGGAGCTCCTAGGAACCTAGCTGAGCAGGAAACTGGGCTGTGATTTTCTCAGGGCCCCAGGCAGAGGCAAACAAGAGCCGCTTCCAGCATTCTGTGTAACTCCTGTAAATCTTTTGTTTTGATTAAGTCTGTGAACATTTACTAATTGCCCACCCTCGGCTATTTCCTGGAAATAAAGCCAAATACAACACTGTCTGCAGTTGAAAAGGTTACAGAAGTACAACCCAGCACAATAACAAAAGCCTCAAATGTGACCACATGTGCAATTCTAAATGTTCCAGTAGCCATGTGAAAAAAAAAAAAAGGAAAAAGAAACGAGTGAATTTAATGTTAATTACATTTTATTTTATACAATATAGCTAGAATGTCATCATGTAACCAATATAAAATTACATATTTTATATAAAAACACTTGAAGTTTTGGTGTGTATCTTACACCCTTAGAGAACTTTTCCACTTAGACTACCTACATTTGGAGAGGAGCTATTTTTTCATATGTAGTCCAGGCTGGCCTGAAACTCATAGCAAACCTCCTGCCTCGGCCTCCCTTGTGCCAGGATTGAAGGTATGCCCCACCATGCGTGGTACTTACAACAGCCACATTTCATGTGAGCAGCAGCTGCAATGATGGATGATATAGATTTATATTCTAAGGGACACTGACCTTTCAGAAGAAAGGGTTCTGGCCAGGCACAGCAGCACACACGTGTAATCCTAGCACTTGAGAGGCTGAGGCAAGATTATTTCGAGTTTAAGATCAGCCTGGGTTCTTTCACAGAAAGCAAAATGGCCAAGCAATGGCCGTGACTCGTCCCAAAGGCTGACACTAACAACAGTTCTACAAAGTACTGTCTATGGTTTCAAATTTAATCCTGAGGGGATTTGACCCTGGAAGATACAAAAAAAATGAATGTTTAGTTATACAGGTCTTGCTTCGACTTGCCCTTGACCACCCAGCAAGAAAAAAAA
>PVJA010044098.1:0-16340 GCA_004027025.1 Myocastor coypus | reverse complement strand
CTCCCAGTTCACTGCCAAAGCTCTTTCGTGTGTTGGACTCCTGTGCCCACAGGCTGCACATGCCTTGCCCATCACAATCTATGAAGTCTCTATTGCCAGCTGCGTGGTGAACGATCTAGCCTCAGATTCCTACCTGCTGGTTGCTGCTAACACCGGATGTCTGTTACACGTTGATTGCTCGAGAAGCAGGTGCAGAAATGGCACCTGATGTATGGGATGCTTTGTGGGGAGGCTGAAATCTGAGAAGCAAAAGAAAACGTTGCTCAATTTGGTAGAGAAAGAAGCTGAATAGAAATAGAATCCCAATCAACCCGAGCCTGGAGCAAATACAGGAGTCCAAAAATGTCCCAGCCTTTCAGAGCCCTTCTTCACTCTGTAACCAGCTGCTAGCCACTGCCTCTGAGAAAGCCTGTCTTGAGCAGTGTTGCTCTCTATAGCTGAAGCCCACTGCTCTTTCTGCAGGTGGGCGGCAGGTTCTTTCTTGAAAGAGGACCATGGGAAGCATGTTGCCAAGGGGAACAAGAGCACTTGAGCCTTCTGGGTACATACCTCAGAGGTGTAATTGGTAAACAAGAGCACATGTGCATCTCTCAGTGTCGTCCATCATGCCAACATTTTCCAGAGTGGTGGCACCATTTGGCAGGGGGTGTGAGAGTTTTGCTTATTTCACTTTTCTGTTAACAGTCGCTGTTATCTTTCATGTCCATCATAGCTCTCCGAGTAAGGCGGTCATGGTGTTATATTTGGGTATTACCTTGCGTTTTACTAATTATTCATAAAATTAGGTTCTGGACACATTTGGTAAAGTAACTTTTCAGATTTCGTTTACTATAAAAGAAAATTGTTTTGAATTGCTATTAGAGCTCCTTGCCACTTGTACATGTTGTAAATATGCTTTCTCTCCATTCAGTTGTACTTAGTGGAGTGACTTTTGAGGAGAAATTTTGATATATTTTTTTTTTTTTTTGGTGGTGGTACCAGGGATCAAACTCAGGACCTTGTACTTGCCAGGTAAACACTTTTACTTCCTGTTTGAATCTCATTTTTCAGTCTTTTGAAAAGTAATTCTTGTGTTTTATTTACACAGTTACTATCCTGATATAAATATATGTCCGTCTAATATCTTATAAAGGCATTTTTGTCTTTCTGTAGATTGTGACTCAGTAAGAATTTTTTTGTGTGATGTAGGTAGGGGACAGTTCTTTTTCACTTCAGATCTTTTTTCCCTCCACAGGAAGTTATGTTTATGCCAGTATGATTTTCCAAATAGACTATGGATAATTTTCTTACTGCTTTAATGTGCAAATTTATGTGAAGAAAAAGCTAGATTTTAATCCATAACAACAAACAACGCAGCAAATCTTAGAACTCAAAATGCACACTATTCATTTCTTATGCTAGTTTTTTTTTTTTTTTTAATGCAGGTGGCTGAATCTAGTGTGTATGATTGATTTATAGTTCACTGTGAGATGAAGGGAAGGTGATTGCTGTATATTTGTGCACTGACCCTATTAGCACTGTCCTAATCCTGGTAGATTGAATACAGCACGAGGAACATAAAGAAGCGTGTCTCCCTCTCTTCGCTGTTTAGCCGTCTTGTACCACATGAACTGTTGTACCGCTGCCATGCCACTGAGACTTGGAGTCAGCTGATTATGGACTGAAAGCTCCACAAACTGTGAGCAAAATGAATCCTTCCCCCTTTCATTCTTGGTGTCAGCTATTTTGTCTCAGCAATGAGCAAAAATTAAGTAAGACCTTGATTTTAAAGGAAGAGGTCAAAGGAGAAGTGGCTCTCAAAGCTTTTGTTCTAAGGAGAGGCTATGTCGTCTTCATCTTTCATTGGTCAAAGTTGCCACATGGCCAGAAAGTCACTAATTTTATGCACATATTGTTCTTATGAAGAGAACCAGAAAATTTTGGTAAATATGAACACACTTCATCACACCTTTTTACAAAGAAAGGTCAATATATGGGCCAGTCAATTCCTTATCCTTCTTTGCTATTCAGGGTTTGTGCTAGTGCAACAGTATCCCAATTACTGAAACTCTTGTGTTTGAGGATCAATGAAGTAGTCTTTCTACACGTTTGTCTTTTTTTATCCTTTGTACTTGTACTTTTTTTCTATAACTTTGACTCTCAAAGTTTCAAGGATAAAATAATGTTTTGGATTTTCATTAGGGTTTCATGCACTCTATGATTATAAAAGGAATTATTTATAATTCTTCTGTCTGGGGAAAATAATGGAATATCAACATACATAAAGTTACCACGTTGAAAACTTGAGTATTATATGTTAGTAAAAAATAAAAAAGTGAGTACTGTCCTAAGTACCAAGATACATGATGAATATAGAGCTTAGCCTTCTTAGAACTAAAAGACTGAAAGAGTTTTCAGATTGCTATCAACATAAGCTTTGATTGCCAAATACAACCAAATAATTATTTGAGTCCAAGCAATAATATTGGACATGTAATCAAATAACTTTTCTAGGTGTTGTAGGTCCTTATTTGAATTCTAAAATCACTATGATGCTCCTAATATAAAGTATGGAAAGATAAATTCAAATGATTCAGTTGAAAAGAGTGAGAGGAAAATATTGTATCCTGCCATCAAAATAACTGAGGCTCTTGCCTGAAGTAACCACATTGGATGAGGATTCCTACACAGGACGTAAGAAGTAGGGGAAGGAAATTCGGGGCAGGGCTCACTACTGCAGAATCAGTCCAGTTTCTCTATCTAAGAATGTTTGTTTCAGGAATTTTGTATTTAAAAGCCTTGCCTGTTAAATTGGGGAAATTCATTCTTATTTCAAGTGACAAAGTCTAGGAAAGGAAAATGTATAACAGCTGCATTTATTATAATGAATACACATTTATAAAAAGGTACATAATTAGGCATTTAAAATTTTGTTCACTGAATTTCAAATCACACATTCAGAGAAAACCCATTATAAGTGAATTATGAGTTTAAAAGTTTTGCAGAGCTCTTTTTTAATGTTCATTTATTTATTTTTTTCACGATAGGAATTAATTATAGAACCTTATAACTGGAACATTAAAGGTGCGCTTTCTAAATACATAAGTAAAAAATTTCCAGTTACATTTCCCTCAGTGGCTGTAATGCATCTCCATGCAAATAATGAGGCAATTATTTAATATGATACGCCATTGTGCAAAGTAAATATAAAAGTTGATTTATAATCACTGTGTAGTAAACAGTGCTGCCTTTTAAAAGTTCTGGTGTTTTTTTTTTTAAATCTTGACTGATAATTTCAATCTCTGTGCAGGAGATTTTATAGTTTATTTTCATGTATAAATCAATTAACTTAATTTTCTTACTTTAAAAAGTTCAAAAATGCCAAGATTGATTCCAGGTATTTAAGAAATGTAATGCATCATTGAATATTTAAGTCACCAATTGTTCCAACAAGCAATTTCAGGAGAATAACATCTCTTTTCGCCCTGGCCATATTGTAAAAATGGGGTTACGTGGGAGGCATGCCTGTGGCTAGCACTCTTGGAGTTGAAAACATCTCTGTTTCAAAAACAGTCTTCAGCATTTCAGAATCCATATTGATTCCAGTTGTTTGGTAATATTTAGCTTAGTGATTCAGTTCCCACACATACTAGGAGTGTTTCAGTCCTATAATGGTGTTTGCCTTCACCATCCCGACAAAGTATTTTGCTACTATTTGCCATTGGCTTTAACAGGAGCTAGCAAGAGATTGTAGAGCATTCAACAAAATTGAAACCTAGTTAACAGGAAAATCCAAAGCAAAGTACATGACCTGGTGTTGGTATTCAGTAGATTTATTTTATGCAGAAAATTCATTGGGATACCTCAGAATGTTAGTAAAATTAGAAACTAGGGACATATGAAAGAGAGTTATTGTGCTAAAAGTCTTATGAAGCAGTAATGTTTTGCTTGAAAATATCTAAACCTGGCCTCCTTACCTGGTCCTGTTTGAGCTTGCTGTTATTTATCCATTTCTTCTTTTCAAAACGTCTTTTGATTACTTGCCTGTGTCCAGGTCTAGTCCAGTGTCTTTCACTCATCCTGGGGCTCACTCATTTCTGATTCCTTACTCTTCATTTTCCAGTTACTTCTGTGTTTAATACCAGATGGCATCTGTTCCTTTACTTTGATTTACCTCTTCTTCATCTTTCTCCTGAATCCATGCTCACAGAGAATATCTGAATAATCTTTGGATGTCGCCGTAATCCCTTTGGGATTTACTCGGTGCTTCTGTGTGAACTTGGTTTGTCAACTCAGCAAGGCCACTATAGCATGCTCAAATGTTTGGCCCAACATTGTTATACATATTTCTGTGAAGTTGTTTGTCAGATGAGATTAATGTTTGTTACACCGTGAGAAAACCAAGTTATCCTCCATAATATGGGTAGGTCTCATCCAGACATTGGAAGCCTTAATGGGAAAAAGCCCAGCCTTCTTAGAAAAGGAAGCTGAGCTGTAGCCTGCATTTACACTCCAAGGCAACTCTTTCCTCACAGAGCTGGCCTGTGCACATGGCAGGCTGGATATTCTAACCCTCCTCAATTTCCTATGAGTCAATTCTTAAAGTGAAAGTCTATACATATACGCAGTACTCCTGCATATGTATGTGCTCTATAAGGTTGGCTTCAACTGACAGATTTAAAATATTAAAAGAGAAGCCCAACTGAATCTATACTAATACACAAGAATTTTTCTTGTCATTCTTCCTTATACCATATACTGCCACAGTTATTTCTATTGAATTTATACTGTCTTAGATGTTATTAGTAATCTAGTGATGCCTTACAACATTCAGGAGAATATTTATGCTATATGTAAATACTATACTATTTGATGTAGGGGAGTTCAGCATCCATATTCATTAACATTCAGGGATTCTATCACAGTCTTCCATGGAGGCTAGAGGATGACTGTGTGTGTTTATCTGGGGTCTCTCTTATTTTCCCTAAATGACCTTAACATGTAAATGGATTTATTTTGAGCCTTTGCTCTGCTGTCAATCATCAAGGATAGAAGACTGCTAAGTTTATATAGGTCTATGAATCCGTTCTCCTTACTTAAAGACTTAAGGTCTTACATTGGTTTATGTTCTTAAACAGGAAAAGTACAGGTAAGATCATGTTTGGTGTCAACGATGTCACAGGGTATCCTAGCTTGGATTTAGCCATCTTCTTATTCCTATAGATTGTTTATGACTTTAGTATTCTGCTTGGTTTCTGGAAGCTGTGAGACCACTGGTACAGCTCCAGGTAACCACTCATGTTCAAGCCAAACCTGGTACAACTGCCACTGCTCTAGTATGTCCTCTAATATGTCTTATGTTTTCTTGATTATTCTCCTAGATATTTTAAAAATGACAAATATTGAGTCAATGATCTCCTAGGTCTGCAAGTATAAAGCAAAAAGTCTGAGAAAAATTCGGAATGTGAAATTACTCTTTCTTTTTACAAGTTTATATATTATAAACTTTATCTAGCCATGTATCTAACTAGCTGTCTGTTGGAATTCAATGACAGGGTTTTTAACAGAGCTGTGTGATCATCAGAATTCAGTGTTAGAATTTTGACATCACTTCTACTTTCTCAAAATTACTCATGTCCACTTCCTGACATTTTTCTAGTCATGCAAATACTGTCCTGTTTTTAAAATAGATTATAGAATTAGGGAGTTTTTTTGCATCTGTTTTCTTTCACTCTGCATTATTTTGAGGTGCATCTGATATTACCATGTGTCAGTAGGCCATTATTTTATGGATAAGTAATGTTTTTAATGTATAGGTACATTTCTCTCTCCACTTCTAAGTAGATTAATTTTGAGTAATTTACTTTTTAGGCTACTATGCACAATGTTTTTCTGAACATTTGCATATATGTCTTCCTGTGACGGTGCTTCATATCTCATCCTTGGATTTCCAGGAATGGTGTTGAGCGTTACATAGTGAATTTATGTCTAACTTTTTCAGAGATTTCTGATTTGTTTCGCAAAGTAGCTGCGTCATATAACATTTCTACTGGCAACAAATGAAGATCCTACCTTCCTGGGGCCTCATCAACCTTGGCTATAGTCTGTCTGTCAGGTAATAGTCACTCCAGGAATTATAGGGTGGTATTCAATTCATGGATGCTTTCATTGATCTTCCTCTACTGATGAATGTTCCTAGCTTGTCTTTTTCTGCAAAAGGCGTGTACAAATCCCTTGGCCATTTTTAGTATAATAGTTATTAGCATAGATTAATTGTTCAAATTCATTAGTGAAATCTGGTTTTTCAATATGTTCTTTTGCCCATTTTACAATTAGGTAGTTTGGCTTCTTATTATTATGCACTTTTTGTATACTTTGATGTCTTCTAGCCAATGTATGATTTACAAATACTTCCATCTCATTTGTGGCTTGTCTTTTCCTTTCCTTGATGAAACTTTTTAAGATAGAAAGTTTTAAATTTTAATGATTTCTATATTCTCTTATGTGGATTTTGCTATTGACGTGCAGCTAAGAAATTGTTTTATAAACCAAGGTGATAACACTGTTTTTTTTTTTTTTTTTTTTTCCTTTTGGAGGGGGTAGAGAGTTGTAGCTGTTAGTTCTATATTTCCTTGCATATCTGCTATAAATTAAATTTTCTATATGGCATGAAATATGGGTTTTCTGAAAAGACTGCGTTTTCCCCACTAATTTGTCTTGGTACAATTATCCAAGATTGATTGACTGTGAACATATGGGTTTATAGCTGGACTCTGAACTATGTTCCATTGATCTATTTGTCCATCTCTATGCCAACACCATCTGTTTTGATGGATGCAGTTTATAAAGATTAAATACAAAAGTTTATCTCTTGTAACATTTTCTCCCCAAATCATTTTGGATAGTCTGGAAATGTTTTTCTATGTTAGTTGTAGGACCACCTTGAACACTTCTGAAAATATAATTCTGCTGGGAATTTTTAAATAACTACTGTCCTGAAACAATAGATAAATCAAGGAGAAAAGTTACCTTGCTAAAACTATGATAAATCTATGTTCCAATGTATGAATATGGAATCTTTATTTTTATTTAGGTTTTCTTTGATTTTTCTGAATATTTTCATTTTTAGCACATGAATTTTATGATTTTTCTGTTCAATTTGTTTCTTGATATTTTCTTCTTTTTGGTGTTCTTATGAATGCAAGTTTTACCTTGAATTTATTTTCTAATTATTCACTGCCAGTATGTGAAAAATATATATAATCTTATTAGATGCAGTTATATGAGCTTTTCTTATTGGATTAATTGATTAGTCCAAACTTATTGCAACTAGTGACATAATTTTGCTTTCTCTTTTTCTATTTTGGTTTTTGAATATCACATGATTTCACATTCTGTTTTTCTTTAGTCGTGCTGTGCATAAGACATATTTTTAGTTGTATTATTTATAATTTTTGGCTACATTACTAAATACACTTAGTTATTTTCATTTGTAATTTCTATGGGGATCTAAAAATGCATCTTATTCATAATCGCATTTTACTAGAAAGTACTATTAATATTTTCTCAGTAAAATATAGAAACTTTTCTCCATAAGTACATATTTTACCATCTCTTACAGTATGATTGTAGGGACTGGGAATATAACTCAGTGATATGACACCTTCCTAGCAAGTGCAAGGTCCCAAGTTTGATTCTGGTACCAAAAATATGGCTATAGTAGCATTTTTTATACATTTCATATACACTGTATCTCTATAAATATACCATCTTAAAATTTTGTCTTATGTAATTAGATTAAACCTGAAAATAAAATGCAATTTAATAATATGCTGCCTTTTTCATTCATTGTATAGTTGTGTTTAATGGTGACTTTAATTACTTTATATGAATTTGCTTTACTATCTTGATTTTTTATTCTGAAAGAATTTCATTATTATTTCTTACAAAGTGGGTTCATGCACTAAAAATCCTGTTTATCTTTGGATGAGTTGCTTCATTTTGAGTTTTGAAAGACATTTTTGGTGAATATGGATTTCTTGATCGGTCATTTTTCTTTTTAAAGGTTCTTTGAATAAGTCTTTGTAGGACTTACTGATTTTTTTTTTTTATAAGGAGATGTCAAGTTAATTTTTATTGCAGTTCTCTTTTGTGTAATAAAGAATATTCTTTTACTGATTGAAGATTATGTTGTGCATATATTTTACTTTAAATGGCGATTCTATCTATCTATCTATCTATCTATCTATCTATCTATCTATCTACCTATCTATCTGAATCATTCTTTTTATAATTCACCCCAGCTGGAGTATTTGCTTTTATCTTTATTGATGTATAAGTTAGTGTTTTTTATCAAACTTGCAAAATTCATAAAATTATTTCTTACAGCAACATTGTTCTCTTTTTCCTATCTTTTTCAACGTTCTCTATTTTTCTGTGTAGCTGTTATCATGGTTTCGATCAGTTCCCTGTGCATTTTATAGTTGGTGCTTTGGTGTCTTTATCTTTGCATTCAACATTTCGCTCCATTTAAAAGCAACTTCCATTTGTTCCTGTTCTTTCTTACCCTGTATTACGTTTTGCTAGGCTTTTTTTCCCCTTTCAGTAAATGTACATATAATTCTTCACCTTCATAGCATTTGTTGTTGTGAAATATATTTTATTTCCTGTGTAGTATGTCTCTCAGTGCATTACTACTGCTGTCTCTACTCAGTTTTTACATATTTTATTATTTTAATTTCTAGGATGCCCAATATGCTAGAAATAAGTCAGTATAAGTCAGTGACTAGACACTGTTTGGTTAAATCTGTAATTAAATAACTTGTGCTAATAAATATCTTTTGCTTCTTTATTATTTTTTTAATCTTTTGCTTCTGATAAGTGAGTTTTTCTGTGGGTTAGAGAATGAATTTGAAATGTTGGAAGTTTGCAAGTGAGCTGCAGCTTGTACTTTATGCTATCCTCTCTACAACAGCTCTAACAGTCAGTCAGAATGAGATGTACGACCAAGTGCTCTGTATTCATCTGAGCATGCGTGGATGTTGTTTCTCTGAATGTCTTCTAGGCCACTAAGAGAGCAGAAGTGTAACCATCTAATGTATTGTCTGAATATTCTATTAAATTTCTGGCTAGAGTGCTAGTCTCTTTTTTCATAGAATTAATATCACATCCTCTGACCAGTGATATTGATGTCCTTGAAACACTGACACCAAAATCATCATTTCAGCATTGCCCTCGTATATGCTCAGTTTCCAGTCAAGTCAGTTCTGTCTGGAGCTGGAGTTCTCCCAAAATCCTGACCCTGGAGTTGTTGGATAGCACAGCGGCCAGTTGAGGCAAAGACACTGCAAATTTTATTACTTTCCCTGGAATTAAAGCTTTCTGTTGTAAAATACCATAGGTCAATTTCTAGACCATGGTATTGTTTTCACAATTTTGTGTCCTTTTACCATTTTTTTTTTTTTGTGTGTGGAAGAACCTTCAAAGCTTCTTGCTCTAGTGTCTTAAGGTACAACATATTCATCCGTAGGGGGAACAGCTTTTCCTGAGTTCTAATTTCTGATTATACATCACTGAATAAAAGGCTTTTTTAGGGTGCAAGGAAATTTGGAGGGAAGTATTAACTGTTGAAGTGCCCATGGTGAAGACTGGCAACGTGCTTCTGGATATAGACTTGGGTTGTGACAGCCAATAGTTCTGCAGCTCTTCAAGTACTATTGATCATTCTAGCCACGTGATTCTCATTTGCTTCTATGCTAATGTCTCTTGCATTTGTTCTGAGATTGCGTCTTGCTCCTTCTTTTCGTCATTCTGTACAGCACTGTCCTCTGACCTTTTGTATAGAGCTTTGGTACAGTTATGCCATTACATCTACTGAAATTCAGGTCCGGATCTACCAAGTTTGAACATGTTCAGATGTGCCCGGTTGGGTCTGGCTATTGTGCTCAGCTTCTTCCTGCTGCAGCTCATGGAAGTGAATCCACTGTGCTCCTCTAGCAAGATGTTCAGCTCCTGGATTAGCTGAGAGGGTCTGACCCCAACCTCTCTGCAAGGGATTTTGCTGCAGTGTTCCACATGCATGCCTGGTCTGGGATTTGGATGGGGGTGTTCTGGTCACAGTGCAAAGACAAAAGTTCCTATGTGCCTGCAGGTCCTAGGACCTGGGCAGGGCCTACTGATTATTCTGCGTAGGAAAGAAAGACAAGTATCCTTTTTAATACTCTTGCAACAGTATTCCAAAATAATCAATTGATAGTTCATTAAGACCTCAAGTCAAAAATGCAAAGGGAGAAGAAGAAATCTAGATATTTCATGAGCATTGAATTGTGATTAAAATATGCATGTTTGACATTAACTTAATCATGTACTGGCTTTATAACTTTGGTCAGGTTATTTAATCTTCTATACCTTTCCTTTCTCTGAACGTCAAATGTGAATGATAGCTACTCTTTCTTTAAGAGTTGTAGCTAGGTTCCAGTGCCTAGCAATGTCTTTACACGACATCTGGCTCACAGCAACTACTTAGGAATTGTTGACTTTCAGTGCTCAGAAGGTACTTTCTACAAACTGATTCCAAATTACAAAACAGAACGCTTCTCCTCATCTCACAGAGTACACCCCAACCTTGATAACTGATGAGCTGCGCTCACCACAATTGTGTATTCTACAATTAGCTAACTGTGCTGCTCTATGCAGAGATATAAACTGGGTTTTTTGGTGGGAAACTAAAGCTATGCAAGCTTCACAAATGAGGCTGTTGCTATACCTCTCCTTCCTTCTAGGATTGATTCACTAAACCAACAACTATGGCTTAGGAAAAACAAACAATGTCAGTATTGCATGAAAGCTGATGGGATCATGGTGGATTGTTTCATCCTTTGGACATGAATGGAAAGCCAGAAAACAAAAGGCCTGACTGAAAACTCATTACATTAAGAGATCATACTGGGAGCATATGAGTGTATATGTCATGCATATATAGTATAGATTTCTCACTGGGTTCCAATATAGATTAGAATTCTGATATAAAGGACAATTAACTTGTGGCTACTTGGAAGGACATGAAAATTAAATGAGATTTTTGTAAATATGCTGAGTAGCAGTTAGGCCAATTAGATCAGCATATGCCTGGATATGGTGGATATATACATATTTAGACACATAAAATTTTGTTCTCAGTCAAAAGTTATTGAAAAATTAGTTAGAGTAAAAATGAATGCCCTGTAAGTAGAACATCCTTGGCAATTGCAATGATTAATTAACATGGGAGTTGTCTAGAAGAAATTGTAAAATATTTTATATGATATTAAAGAGAAGTTCTAGCCATGTCTAAGGAATTAAAGAAAAAAATGCATTTTGTGTCATCAGTACCGTGCAGAATTTTCTTATAAGAAAGGAGAAATTGTGTGATGAATGGAAGCACTGGCATAAGAGTACCGCTGCTACAGTATTATTTAAACAGGCAGCCATAGGACCCGTCTTCTGTGATGATTACTAGAATTCCCACAATTCTTGCCAATTTTCTAGTCACTCCTTATCATCTCATGAACTCTTTTGAGAGGCAAAGCCGCAGTGTAAGTTGCTGAGGATGCAGACACAATGAGCGCGTTCACTCTTGGGGGGTGTCAGGTGTCACGTAGTGAGGCGCTCTCTCCTGAGATGACAGTGACGGCATGTTTGTGACTTATCTCTGAAATTCAGGTCACTGTTAATGCTCTGTGTTACTTGAATTTCCCCAAATTCATTCCTCAACAGTGCTGAGCACCTGTGCATTGCTCTTTCCTACATTGTAATAGCTGAGCTCTTAACTGCACTGTTTCCTGATTACCTGAAACTGGGATCAGGATTGTTACCCAATAAATCCTCAGAGTCCGTACTTACATTGGGTAGCCACAGGGAAATATTAGGAAAAAAAAAAAAAAAAAAGGTAGTCAAAACCTATGAAAGACAAAAATTCACAGACCTTTCAACAAAATTCTTTATAAGGACAAGGCCCTTCATGAGACACTGTGTTATGTTGCGTGGTTGCATTGTGTAAGAATGGCAGAGCTGTAATTTCTGCATAGACAAGTGGAATCTAGGTCTGAGGAAAGTCCTTCACACATTTAGGAGACCCTATAAAGCTTAAAAGGATTTTGCAGAGGCTATTAAAAAATAGGAAAGGGGGAAAAAAGGCAGGGAGATGACAACTGAGGCTGAAGCTATAAAATGAAAGTAGAAAAAATAAAAATCATGAGAAAGGCATAGTAAAAAAATGAAGTTAAAATAGTATAAGGTGTGCTTGCAGTAAATTTCTTGCTCTAAAAAAATAATGCTATGACATCAACTCTGTCTCTAACATCTTTGCATGTGGAAATACTTAGAGACTGGAGAATTCATTTGCAAATTTCTGCTATTCCCCAGATTCTGTACCATATAAGTTTATACTATCTTATGATTTGAACCTGGGGGTAAAGGTTGGATGGAAGATGCTTCGATATTTGCTAATGCAGACTGTATGTATAGTAGGACTACAGTATAACAGGACCCATCAGACTTAGACAGTTTAGTGTCGGACTCTGTAACCAAGCTCTGTTTGAATTCAAGCTTGGTATTTATTTGGTATGTCACAGATAGACTAAATCGCTTTACTTCTCTGCACTTGCAGGCCTGCATCATTCACACAATATTAATTATTAAAATTAATAATAGTACATAGTCACCACCCCTGGCTGTGCTCTGTTTACTCACATCCAGGAATATTTTCGGAATGTACTAATAAAAGCCTTAGAAAGCCACTCTAACTTATACAGAAATACAAAACATCATGATCCACACAATTTGGATCAAGTACCTGAGTCTAGGTTAGTCAAGTGAGCAGTGCAATAGCCTGAAATTGACTGGCTGCCATCAGTGAAAGCCCAATTTAGGATCAAGGAATACTTTCCATAAATTTGGGGAAGTTGATCATTTACTGGGAAGACAGAAAAATGAATTTTAATTCCAAGTTTTGGTATAAATGAGCTGATTTTTTTTTTTTTTTTTTTTGGTCTTTTTGAGACAGGGTCTTGCTGGGCAGTTCAGGCTGGTCTTGAGCTCACTTCTGTAGCCCAGCCTGGTCTCTGGTCTCAAACTCACACAGATCCTCCTGCCTCAGTCTCCCAGGTGCTGGTATTACAGGCGTGTGCCCCCATGGCCGGCTCAAGTTTTAAAGACAAATATTTTTATGCGTTTGGTCCATGCTCTCCCTATGCAGTGCAGACTCAGCGATGTTTCTGCTCTCAGCCTCCTCCTCAGTGCTGGAATTACAGGCCTGCACTACCACACCTGATCCAGGTGGTCACTCAGCCTGGCCAGGGGGCGGGAGCAATGTGATGTGGAGTACCAAGTATCAAACCTGGGCCCCTGAACTTGCTGAAGACAGCCGAGTCCGCTGAGCTATCTCATTGGCCCTAAACTGGAGATGTTAAAGAAGCGTCCACAGCGTCTGTGTGATGTTAACAAAGTGAACTTGAAGGTGCAAGTGGCTGAAAAGCCACAGTCTGTAACTCTCCTTGTCACGGGGCCACTGTTCCTTTCACCAGAAGCTATTTATTTTCTACTGTTTCACATATTAAAAATACAATTACACAATGGGATTCAGAATGAACTAATTACTTTTTGGAAGCAAATGGTTGTACTATTAGCTCTTTCAAAACAGTAGGACATTTGCTTTAGAACTGTGTTTACATTGTACTAAATCACTATTTTCATGCATTACCATTGTTGTCCTCTTTTCAGTGACTTAAAAATATGTTTGTTCTAAAACAGATCAACTATACGTTCCAATTTCCACAAACTTTTAATGATTTTGATGTGGCTTATGCTGCAGCTTATTGTAATTTTGATTTAACTTCAACTTTTTATAAAGCACTGCTTAGAAGATCATGAACTCCTGAAGTTTCTATTTGCCAGGGACACTATCTCCTCACTAGTAATAGATGAACATTCCTAGATAATCATCTTGACTTGCAGAATTTTTTTTTAATTCTACACTGCGCGTGCACAGCATATCATCTTATTCTTCTCTGGTCTGCAAAATTTCAATTGAGAAATCCACTTAATAACAGTGGCAATTTCCTTTTTTTTAATCCAAAACTGTTTTTGAGTTTGGACAAGTTTATAATAGTATATGTGTATGTAGACTTTTTTGAGTTCATGGGATTGGAAAGCCTTAATGTTTGTGAGTATGAATGATCATTTTCCTCCCAGGTGGGTTGTTTTCATTCGTTATCCCTTTTAATATATTCCTCACTTTTTTCTGCTCTGACATCTGTGTAGAGTACGGTTCCCAAGATAGGATCTCATAAATTCTGTGGATTTTCCTCTTTACTCTCTTTCATTCTCTCTCTCTCCCTGTCTTTCTCTCTGTTTCTCTGTCTCTGTCTCTGTCTCTGTCTCTCTCTCTCTCTCTCTCTCTCTCTCTCTCTCTCTCTCTCTGCATGCAACCCTCACTGGGTTATTTCAAAGCACTTGTTTTGAAGCTCACTGATACTTTCCTTGTCTTGCTTGACTCTCATTGAATTCTCTATTGATTTCTTTAAATCAGTCATCCTATTCTTTAGCTCTAGGAATTGTGTTTAGATTTTAGTTATAATTTCTATTTAGTAAAATTCTTGTTTCGTTCCTTTTTGTTCCTGCGTAATTTTCCTAAGTCATGCTAGGTAGTCATCTCTGTTTTATTGTAATTCATTGAGTTATTAATAAGACAATAGTTCTAAAATAATTTTGTCAAGTAGTTTTTGAATATTTCCACTGGGATTGGACATTGAGGCCATATTTATGCCCCTTGATGATACCACAGTTGCCCAATACTTCATGACCCAGGTGGCCTCTAGGTAGTGCCCAGATATTTGAAGCAGTCACCTTGTGCCATCTTTGCTGATGACTGGCTGACCAGTCGTGGTAGGCAAATACCTTTCCCTGCTATGTCCCTTGGCAGATAAGAGCTCCTCTCCAAGAGCTGTTTAGGATGCTGACTGAGGTCATGGTGTTGCTTCTGTGTTTCCGTTCAGGCCCAGAATTACTGGAGGACCCCCAGAGGATGTGCACATAATTGTGGCTCTTCCCCAGTCCCTGGGCAGGTAGGACTACATCTAGGACTGTAGCTGAGTGGAAGTCCCCAGGCAGGAGGTCCACTGAAGAAAGTGTGAGCAGGTGTGGTTACTGACTCTCTAATGCCAAATCATTGTTAATGTGGGAGGCACCTTGGGTTTCTTCTTTCTATTTTTGTGAAACAAAGTCTAAGTAAGCCACCAGTTTCTCTATGACAACCTCCAGAGTGCTGGTGTTACAGGCTTGTGCCAACACAACCAGCTGCAGTCAGAATGGCTCTAATAGCATCACTAATACAAAAGAAGCATAGAATACTTCGAAGTCTTTTGCTTTGTGGAAAAAAAGATGTGAGGATAAATATACCTGAGATATTGGTATATTAACAGATCGTCTTATAAACAGAAGAGAGAAACCAATCTTGTGTGTACCTTTTTCCCAAAGGGATAATGTATAGAGAATTTCTAAAAATAACTTTGCTTCCTTTGTCATCAAGTATATCTTAGTTGTTGCTAATTCTATCAAAATGTGAACAGCCATGAATGGACTTTGCAGGAGACAATGAACGTTATTACTATACATAGGAGCTCCTTCTCTGTACCACCTTGAAAGGGGATAAATGCAGTATGGACCTCAATTTTTTAATTGTGTGTATTCTAAGAATTATGAATTTCAGCACTATTTCATGTTCATTAAACAAATTATTGTACACAGATGGTTTTATGCATGGCTAGAGGCATTACAGATAGCTGAGCACAATGGAACGTAAGCAGAAAGCTGTAACTATAAGTGATCACTCCGCGGGCAGGCCAGCCTCTCAGTGTGGACACTGAAAGAAAGTAATGCTCTCATTTTATCCATGTGGTGTTTAAATACACACACATACATTCCCAGGAGGGCTGGGGAATAGAAATCATTAAAATTCTAATAGTTCAGTTAAACGGGTCATGACGTGTAGACTTACAAATATAATATTCATGATTTTTTTGTATCTTCCAGGGTCAAATCCCCTCAGGATTAAATCTGAGACCATAGACAGTACTTTGTAGAACTGTTGTTAGTATTAGCCTTCGGGAAGAGTCACGGCCATTGCTTGGCCATTTTGCTTTCTGTGAAAGCCTGAGAGAATGTTTTTCTCTGGGTGACTCTCCTTAGACGCACTGCAGTTCATTCATCCCTTTCCTCTGAGGTCCCATAATCTCCTTGACCAGGAATTTTGGGACACCTCTGAGTTATAGGATATTACAGCACAGGTTCTCTTATATCCTGGGTCTTTATTGACCTTGAAGGGC
>PVJA010044097.1:0-16298 GCA_004027025.1 Myocastor coypus | reverse complement strand
AAAAAAAAAAAAAAAAAAAAAAAAAAAAAAAAAAAAAGAATCTAAAAGGCGAGTATATATTCAGCTACAGTCCCGCTGAAGCATAAACAGACATGGCAATGTAAATTTTTATCCCCTTGGGCTGGGGAGGTAGCTCGGTGGTCTAAGCAGACAATGGCAAGGAGAGCTGTAAATTACAGGCAATGGACGGTAGAGCAGGGTAAGCAGGCACAGGGACCGGATCCCTGGTAGCCTATGACGTGCTGGCCCGAAACTGGGCGTGGTGGCGCACGGCTGTAATCCCAGCGCTGGGGGCGCTGAGATAGGAGGATCCCTTTGAACTGTGCAGTGAGACGTGGTATCCAGTTTAGAAAACGAAAAGCTTTTATCCCCTCACCCACCGCTCAGCCTTGAGCCCAGGCAGTGTGCCTCTTGGTCCAACACTCTGTCTTCTACTTTGCTCCGTTTGCACGAAGATGAGATTATGTCATGAATTTACAAAGCGAAGAGCGGGCCGCTCGCTGTCTTCCTTCTGCAGGAGCGAGACTCCACTGTGGTCCTTTCGAGGTCGCGAAAGGTGGCCCCTACCTGTATTCATAACAGGGTGCCTGGAGGGGAAGAGCGGTGGCTGACTGGCATTCGCGGATTGTTACATATTTCTCCGTTTCCATTTTTCTGTTTGACAGCAGCGGCGTGCAGGCTCACATCCAGCTGGCCCCCCATGTCAGTGGTTTAGGATGGCCAGTGAAGCCACCAACATCCCAAGCCCCGTGGTACGCCAGATCGACAAACAGTTTCTGATTTGCAGTATATGCCTGGAGCGGTACAAGAACCCCAAGGTCCTGCCCTGCCTGCATACTTTCTGCGAGAGGTAAGCCTCTTCGGGGCTCTGTGGAGGGACTGACACCCTGCCTCCTGCCGCGGGCCACGGGCTCTTTTCCAGAATGCTACCATTACTGGAGAGACAATGAGTCTCCGTCCTCCGGACAGACATCTAGAAACCAAATCATGAGTTGCCAGCAGCTAACCTTGTTTCCAGTACTCACAAGGAGGAGAAAGCAAATGCAGGCGCTACTAGTGGTTCATTTCTAAATGAGAGGGGGCAGCAAATATTCCAAGATTAAACATTTTCCGTGATTTTTTTCTCTTTGTTCTTTGTGGAATGATTTTGCCGGTAACTTTTTCCTCAGAGTGTTCTTTCTGAGGGCTGATTCCAAATCTGTCATTTCCCCCATCGCAGATAGGGTGAACTACCTATACACATAAGCCTTGGGCCTTTGCATTGAGCTGTATTCCCAGCTGTTTGTTGATGTATTTATTTATACACAGGGTCTTGCCAAGTCCCCAAGCTGGGCTGGAACTCAGGAACCTCCTCTTGGCCTCACAGGGTGCTACGCTCTGTGGATCCTTCTGAAAGGATGTTTTTAGAGAGGGTGTGAGTCAGTTATGAAAATGTACTGTACCCTGTTGTTCAATTAAGCACCTATGAAATTAGGCATTAAAAATCTGTGAATAGGGGCCCGGCAGGATGGCTCAGTGGTCTAAAGCGCCTTCAGGCAGCTGCAGGAACCGCGGTTCGATCTCGGCACCACAAGCTCTGCCAGCCCTGCCCTTGGGGCAGGCTGAGCCAGCCATGGAAATAAAAAAACAAACAAACAACAGTTCTGAAACAAGAAAAAAAGTAAAAATTAGCCAGGCGAGGTGGTGCACGCCTGCAATCCCAGCACTTGGGAGGCTGAGGCAGGAGGATCAGTGGGAGTTCGAGACCAGCCTGGGCTACAAAAGTGAGCTCAAGGCCAGCCTGAACTGTACAGCAAGACCCTGTCTCAAAAAAAAAAAAAAAAAAATTAAAATTAAAATTAAAAAAAAATCTGTGATAATGTATCTGTGGCCTAGTGTAAATATTTCTTTAGTAAGGTTCTATGTTTTTCTTAAAAGCAGTTGCAGTAATTACATATTAACCGGGTGTGGTGGCGCACACATGTAATCCCAGCACTCGGGAGGCTGAGGCAGGAGGATCGGTGAGAGTTCGAGACCAGCCTGGCTACAAAACTGAGCTCAAGGTCAGCCTGAACTGTACAGCAAGACCCTGTCTCAAAAAGACAAAAAAAAAAAAAAAAAGTAATTACATATTATAGCAGTTGACTAAGTAAGTTTTCTATACTCTATAATCCAAGATACATCCTTAAGGGCCAGAGAGATAGCTCCATGGTCTAAGCACCCACTTGGCAAGCACAAGGACCCATGTCTGATCCCCAGTACTGTGTGCCTTGCTGGCTCCACCCCTGAGTGTCCCCAGCTGGCCACTGAGACCTGGCATGGTGGCACACACTTGTAATCCCAGCTCGGGGAAGGCTGAAATAGGAGGATCACTACAAGTCTGAGCTGCATAGCAAGACCCTGCACCAAATACATACAATGAAAAGAAAATACATAATTAAAAGATTTTGCTTGTTATTAAGGAACAGGAAATCATGGCTTGAGATATACACTGGTTACATGTGTCCCTATTTCACTGGTTACTTGAAACATCTGCTTGATGTTTTTTGAGTTGATGGAGATCTAGGTTACACAAGAATAACCATGTCCTTGGTGGCAGTGTTGAGTGGAAAGAGAAAGTGAATCTATTACCTGTGGCTTTTAGTCCCTTGGGACTGGCATGCATGCATGTGGCTAGACTTGTTTTGTTGTTTTAGTGGCAACACACCAAAACTTTCCATTTCGTGGTTTGAGTTAAGTGTTTTGTAATTTATATTCCAAATGAGTTAGAATGGGATTCTTCCCCCGCCCCTTAAATACCAGGTTGCTGTCCTTGGGTCCCCATGCACATATGTAAGACCCGGACTTGACAGGGAGCTTGCACCACCGCTGTCGGCTTTGTACACGCCGTGCTGACAGCTCTTCGGTCTGAGTTGGGCAGAGTTGCCACATCCTGCGCTTGGTGACTTGTCTGTTTCTTAGGCGCCCTCGCCTGATTCTAGCAGGTGACAAGCGCCACGTGGGAGCAGCCCGGGGTCTGGCCCAATCCACCCATTTCCCCCAGTGCTTAGTGGTAATAAGTTAGAAGCTCCTGCCGTAGTAAGTAGTAAGTACCCACGGAAGGCCATACAGTAAAATTATCCTAGCATCTCGGACTTGGAAATACTTCCTTTTGAAAATGATGGCTGCTTTTTCTTAAAACAGAGAGATATTTTTTTTTCTGTAGAGACAGAACTTCACGGCTTGCCTCTGTCTGTAGCCCCGAGCCTGGGGCCCTCATTCTGGACATACTGGCACACTCTGTCTGGGCCAGCGTCAGCCTTGCTCTCCCACCCCAAACTTTCCAAGTACCACTGAGGCTGGAAGGAGACCAAAACCTGATGCCACAACTAGCCCATTGGAGGAGCCTATCATTTACCTACTAGTTGCTCAAATTAATGTGAAATTAAATAAAAAACGAATGCTACCCACTAGAATTATACCAGACAACCACAGAATAGGGGCATCTGCCCCGATCAGAGAAGGCTTTCCTACAGGGGTGAATGCTAAGCCACAATCCCAAGTGTGAGTGAAATGAAGCACAGGGAGGAGGAGGAATAAACCTCAGGTACACTCAGCATGGCTGCCGTAGGGCGACGGTGACACCTGCGATGCGCCTGAGTCCACTGTGCCCTGGTGCACGGTCGCATCAGCGCGACCTTTGCATGGGCTCTTCTGGGTTCTGCAGGATCAGTAGAGGCCAGGGGAGGGTCTTCCTGTGAGAGTGGGGAGGAAAGGACGAGCCACACAAGTACTTCTGAATGTGAAGATTATTCTGGTTGCCATAGAGAAAGAGCTGGAGAATACAGAAGGAGGTGACAGTACACCAGGCTAAGGCTACTCAGGAATGCTGGGAAGGCTGGTGTGCGGAATGAAGGGAGCCGAGAGGCGCTGACCGGCCCTGGTGACCAGGTAGGTGTGAGGAATGCAGACAGTGGGGAGCTGCCGTTGTAGGGATGGATGGCTCTTAGAGCAGAGATGGCAAACCTCTGAGCTTTCAGTGATGACAAGCAGCCTGCTGTGTCACGTGGGCCACAGTACCACTGGCTTGGCTGAGGGACAAGAGTGCTGTTGATCCAGCTGGGAAGGGCGCCCTGTGGGGGGAACATCACTGGTCTGCTTTGGGACGTGTGGAGCCCTAGGGCCTGGACGGTCCCTAAGGGAAGCTGTCCGGAGGGCAATCAGTCTGCAGATGCCAACTCAGTGGAGATATCTGAGGAAGAAACCTGAAAGTAAATGATGTGGGAGTCCCGCCTGTTGCTGAGTCTGTGGATATGATCTTCCAGGAGAAAAGAGGTGCTAGGGTGAAACCTTGATGAAGATCAAATTTTATCAACTCAGAAAAAATAGAGCAGATAAGAGCAGGTCCGAATAAGTGGGGCCATCAAGATGAGGGAAGATAAAGCGGCCACGGATGGCCACAGTTGATGGATGCTGTTGAAATGTCTTGTAAGTTGGGTATCTTCAGTAGCCTTAGCAAAGGCCATCTTACTACTGGTATTGATTTGGCACTGCCTACTTTTGTGACATGGAGAAGATCAATGAGCTCTCCTTGCTGTAAGAAGTCTGAACTATTTAATTAATGAAATCCATCTTCAGTGTGCTTGCTAGTTTCTGTATCTTCAAAATTAGGGAATGGGGTCAAAACAGTGGCTTTCCAATGTCATTGGCTAGGAAACTGGAAAAAAACGGAATAATCCAGTTAGCTATTTAGTTAGTTAGTTAGCTAGTCAATTAGTTTTTGCAGAGCTGAGGGTCAGACTCAGGGCCTTCTCTACACTAGGTAAGTGCTCCACCCCTCAGCCTTTAGCCCTGGATCTATAGAGTACAGATTACGGCCTCAAACTGCCTGGGTTTGGATGCCAGCTGTGCTCGTGACCAGCCAGGTGCCCTCTCCATCTAACCCTAGTAGTATTTCTTTTGTAGATTCTTGGAAGAACATAGCAAGCAGTCACCATTATAACATGTTTCTTCAACTTAGTCAAGTCGATGCCTGTGAAGAAGAGACGGTGTGATTTCTGAATCTAGGTGCCCCATCCCACTACATCCAAGCATTTCTGTTTTGATTGTTTTTTAATGTCTGGTTGTGATTCTGTGTGAAAAATTAATTTCAGTGGGAACAGAAACACGTGACCTATTTGTTCCAGTTGTAAAAGTCACACAGTTATGAGCCCAGTACCACATGTGTTCATCCAGGGTTTCTCACACGTGAACACGTGTGCCAGTCGCCTGGGTCTGACTCTGTAGGTCTGGCTGGGGCCTCAGATTCCGTGTTTGCACCCAGCTCCTGGAAGACGAAGGCTGCTCATCTGGGTGCCACACTCTATGCCAAGAATCTAGAAAACACCATGGAAGTCACTGACAGTTTTCTTTTCCTTGCGTATGACCTTGAGCTTTGTCTGGCCACCTGACAGAGCCAGTGCAAGGCTGGGTTAGCTCATGATTTCTGAGCTATTTCCCAAGCGGAGGTCCCTGGGAGAGTGCTTGTGCAAAGTACCCCCATAGTTATGAGAATGATGCCTGTAGGTAGGGACCATAGAGGCTAAGTACTGATTCCCCCGTCCCCCACAGGTGCCTGCAGAACTACATTCCTGCCCACAGCTTAACCCTGTCCTGCCCAGTGTGCCGCCAGACCTCCATCCTGCCTGAGAAGGGGGTGGCCGCGCTCCAGAACAACTTCTTCATCACAAACCTCATGGACGTGCTGCAGCGAACGCCAGGCAGCAACGTTGAAGAGTCCTCCATCCTGGAGACAGTGACCGCTGTGGCCGCAGGAAAGCCTCTCTCCTGCCCGAACCATGATGGGAATGTAAGTGGAGTGGACAAACTGTGCATGCAGCCTGGCCCGCTGGTGGCTTTGACCTGGGGGCTTGGGGCATTAGCCGTGGACATTAAAACAGATCTCTGCCTGGAAATTGAGTGATTGCTGAAGTTCTTTATGTTTTATTAACCCTTAGACCATTTGGGTTGCTTTTCCTTCTATGGTCAGAAGTATTTAATTAGTGAAATCCATCTTCATTGTGCTTGCTTAGAATACACTGTTGATACCCTCCAGAGAGCAAGTGAGTAGCTATTTGCAAGTTCTGCGCTCTTTGGCCCACATAAACTGTGGGTCGTAAATTCTGTATACAAATTTAATATTGGGTAAGTTGTGTAACTGGAGGATGATGATTAAAATGTTAACTAACTAGAGTTTTTATTTTTCTCATGGGGGAAATTGCTTTCATTTCCCTGGGACCTTTTTCCTTCATTCTTCTGGTAATAGGCCACGGATGCCAAGCATGCTTCTTGAAACTCACAAGAGCAAAGCTGTGACAGACTCAGGAGGACCTGCACAGCACCAAGAGCCTGTTCATTAGGAGTCTGGAACCAGGGAGGCGGGACCACCCTGGCCAGGAGCTGGGCCCCTGGGGCCAGGGTGCCTGATTCAAATCTCACTCTTGAACTGATTCTCTCAGTCAGCTTTGGCAAGTTTCTAAAACTCTCTGTGTCATTTCTCCTCTTTGGGAAAGAGAAGTAGTTATAGCATTTACCGCATGAGGTTATTGGAAAAATGAAATACTTAGAAATCATATGAAGGACATGGTAAGCTCTTGACCAAAGTTAGCTATTCAAATTATTTCTTGGGGGTTGTGATATAGCTCAGAGGTAGAGTGCTTGTCTAGCAAACACAAGGCTCTCAGCTGAAGCCCTAGCACTGCAGAGAAAAATATATGATAAAACTACATGTAATATGCATATAAAATTGCTGCTAGTAATTGTTTTTAGCACTAGGGATTGAACTGAAGGCTTGCACGTGTTAAGCACATATTCCATTGCTGTGTTACATCCCAGCCCTCATATCATTACTAATTAATGACTTTCCTCCCTTCCATCCTTACGTACCACCCACTTTATTTTTTGCTATCAGGAATCCAACCCAGGACCTCCGAGCTTGCTGGACAGCTGCTAGGCCCCAGCCCCGCCCACTTAAAAAGTATTTGAAGCTGCTTATGCTAAAAGTCCTAACTACAGTAAAACCACTGCAGCAAGGGACCTTTGGAGACCAGCCACTACTGCTAGCCACCACTGTTTGCCGACCTCATCCCCGCCCACTCACGTGACAGCCTCCTGCCCAGTTGTCCCCACCTCCAGGCCTGTGTGGCCTTTGTGCCTGAAGGGGCTTTGTTCCTTCTTTTTGTGGCTGGCTCATTCTCATCTTTGAACCCTCAGTGCAAAAGGCACCGTCTCTGACATACCTGTGAGCCATGCGCCGCTTGCCTTCTGTCACCTACATCACCACCTATACTGCCACCCATCACCTGTGGGTTGTTCCCTCTTGGTCCTCCTGCTTCTAGAGGACAAGCTCCAGAATCGCAGGGGCATAGCTCATTGTGCCCTTTGCACGAAGCACAGTGTCTTACGCAGGACATCAAGGGCTGGAAACTTTCCTGCTGCGATGTTTGGCCCCTCACACCTACCCTGCCAACCAGCAGTTCATTACTGCATTTTATAGATCAGAAACTCAGGGTTTTAAGCCACAAAGCTAGTTAATGCGTCATAAATGCTAGATCAGGCATAGGTAGCATCATCATGAGGTCTTGGCAGCTCAACCAAGAGAGAGACACTGTAGGTTGCATATCTATATTGCTATAGGTTACTTGTCTACAGCTATTTAATTGGAACACACTGGACTCCAAATGACTATCAGGTTTTCTGAGTGTTGTATCACAAGGAAGAGGTACCATATAAATTTTGTTTATAAGAACCCTAAAGGGTACATTCCATAGCAGTTGGAACATTTTTCTAGGGGGCTGTTTCCATAGTAAATGCTGAGGTTGTCCCTGCTGGAACCTGCATTATGAATACTGGTTTTGGGGAAGCATTTCTGTCAGAAGTCCTCTGAGTTCTTTTCAATTGTGGTTCCAGCTGTGGGCTCTCTGCAGACTTCACTTCCTAGAGGAACAGGTTTTAGGAACGCTAGGAGGCCTACAGTAGATGTTGTTCTTCGTGTGGGTTGTGACAGGGTAGTGGTGTGGAATGAGGACAAGGGCGACTGGTGAGGTGGCATGAGGAAGCAAAGTGAGAAAATTCTGAACCCAGGAGTGGCTGGTCATGGGGAAAGGCGGGGGCGGGAACCAGGTAGAGAGCAGAATGACAGGGAGGAGCCCAGAAAAGTAGGCGTGAGAGACTGAAGAACTACGACTGCCGCCCGGCAAATGCTTGACGCGAATCCCATCAGCAGTGGGAGAGCACTGAAGGCCTTTAATTAAAGGGCAATATGTCAGTAGCCTTGTAGGGGAATAGCGAGAGCTAAGTGTGTGATGCCAAGTCTGAATTTATTGACTTGCTCAGGTGAGAGCTAAGAGATAGAACTAGATTCATTCCATGGGTCTAGAGAAGAGAGGATGGATTTTGGAGAAGAGGGCTTTTCCCTTGACAACCTGCCTCTCGTAAGTAAAAAGTCATGTGCTCAAATGTGCTATCATAAACTAGCAAAACTATGAGAATTTCAGCAAATAGAAGTGATGTTATACTATGCCATCAAGAAGACAACACTGTACTGTCCCATAAACCAAGCTCCTGCACAATGTACTGAAACTGAATTAGTAACAAGCTTATGGGAAAGCTGTGTGTGTGTGTGTGTGTGTGTGTGTGTGTGTGTGTGTGTGTGTCTGTGTGTGTGCGTGCGTGTGTGTGCATGCGCGTGGTGCTGGGGCTCCAGCACAGAGCCTTGTGCATACCGGGCAAGGGCGCTGCCACTCATTTCCATCCTCAGCCCCCGAAATGTTTTCTTTTTGAGCTCATAATTATTCAGCCAGTGAAAAGTATATGGTTAAAAGGAAACCTCTACCCAGGAAGAATTTTAAGTTGAACTTTTTCCTTTGTTTGCAAAGAACTCATTAAGTTAGGAAAGGAACAACAAAATGAAGATATGAAATATAAAAGAAAACAACAGATGCAATACATAGCATGTACATTTCTAGATGATAAGGCAGAAGGCTATTCAGTTGATAAACCCTGATACCAAAACCTAGTGAAGAAATCTTCCTAAAATTATTAATTCAACTTGTGGTGGCTGTAAAATTGAAATGATACCAAACCCCACATTCTCAATATGTGAAGAGCATATTTTGATCATCACACACACACACACACACACACACACACACACACACACACACACACAAATAAATAAATAAATAAATAAAAAAGAAAGAAAGAAAGAGCAAGGAACTTAGAAAAATCCGTAGTGGAAGTATAAATGCCTAATGATTATATGGCAAAAAATGGTTTAAGCTTCACAAATAATCAACTCTTCTCAAATTCTGCTATGGATTTTACAAAAAGTAATATCTAGAATTGATGAGGATATATGTATGTGGGGACATTTTTATATGCAGTGGACGGTGGAAATCAATTGCTTTCTAGAAAATTGACATCAGGGGGCCAGGGAGATAGCTCAGCAGTCTAAGCACTTGCCTGGAAAATGCAAAAACTGGGGTTCTATCCTTGGTATTCCCAAGCTGGCCCTGTCCCCACATACCCTGTACGTGGTTATGCACACCTGTAATCCTAGTGCTAGGGAGGCAGAGAGAGGACGATCACTATGAGTCTGAGCTGCATAGTGAGGCACTACACCACATAGATAGATAGATAGATAGATAGATAGATAGATAGATGATTTAAAAAACTTTTTTTGAAAAAGAAAGTAGACATCAATTTAACAAAATAATGAGTATTTTACACAATCATCTTTTAATCCACAGTGCCATTAATAGAATGATCCTCCCCACCACCCCTTGGTCCTGGGGATTAAACTCAGGATCTTGAGCTTGCCAGCCAGGTACTTATGCTGCTGAGCTATCTCCCCAGCCCTAATAGAATTATTTCTGAAGAAATAATTAGATTTCAGGTAAAAGACAGTAAATCTTAGAAATAATCAGAAGGTGCAATTTAGGGATACTCTTAAACTTGGTGAGCCTAGATAACTGATTATTGATTAGGCATTAAAACTGCTTTTTAAAAAAAAAATTCCAGTGCCTCACAGATTAAGCACATGCTATACCACTGATCTGCACTTCTAGACCATTTTCAAAATACAAGCATCAACACTACTATATGTAGATACATTTAGTTTTGTTTTCTAACTTACAGGACCCTAGTATATATGATATAGAGAAAAGAAGGGTATTTTGGGCAGAAGGGACAAAGTTGCAGAAAGAATAGAAGAATCAGAGACTTTTGTGCTGTCCAGTGCTCCCAGGAACCAGGAAGTGCTACCAGTCACCAGAGAGGTGAAAGATCCAGGTTTGGAAGGCCCTGGAAGACCCTTCGGGAGCCTGAGTTTGCACTAAGCTGTGGCGAGCTACCAAAGGCTGCTACATTTTGGAATGAGCAGCTAAGGCTTGCCCTCAACTCCTTCCAGTAGAGATACAAGGAAGGTGGATCCGCAGTAAAGGAGCCTGAGGCTGGCTTCCCCTCAGTGGAAGAACCCTCGTGGGCCGAAGGCAGGACAGCAGGAGTAAGGTTAGAGAGTTGGACCACACACAGTCAATTGGCTGGGACCCCAGGCCCGAGGGCTACCAGGTGACTCCCAGGTGTCTAGCTCTGGTGTCCAAAGAAGAAACGCTGATGCTGCCAACTCAGTAGAGGTTGGCTCTTTGATTACCATGAGTTTGAGTAGCCCAGTGGTAAAATACCTGCGCATCACACGCAAGGCTTTTGGTTCTATATCCACCATTGCAAAAAATAAAACAAAGTAACTATGAACTTTGATGAAATAGCATTATCAACCTCTGATGAAACTTAGGAAAGAGAAATCTGTTGTCATTGGCTGAAGGATAAATAAGAAAAGAATTTCTAAAAATGTATTTCCTGAGCATAGCGCAGCACCAGAGGCTCTTAGCTTGCAAAGTAGAAATACTTCCTAGAGATGCTATTTCCAGTGCAGTTAGAAAATTCTTTGGGTTAAAACTCTTCCCCTGCACTACCAAGTGCATCTTGTCAAGATGCTTTTTAAAAAATTAAATCTTGAGGTGATTAAAGCTATTTAAAGTATATATTTGGCATTTCTTCCCTGCTAGGTCATCATGATCTATGGAGTCATAAAATTTATAAATCTGCAAGAGGCCCTGGAAAATTAGCAGTGTGCATCTGAAAGCATTCTGTTGTTGAATGCTACATTGCAGGAGTTCAGTGAAACAGGGGTCCTCACTGCATCTGCAAGCCAAATGCGTGTAATATCCCAGATAAACTGCTGCAGTTAATTGCCATGGGTGAATCTTTAAAAACAAGTCAAGAATCTGAAGGTTAATAAAATCATTAAGAGCAAAGCAGAATGCTGCCTTCCTAACTGCTGGCGTGTGAGCTGGTGAACGCCTGTCACCTGCTTTAAGTGCAGAGACACCATCTTCTCATTAAACTGTCATCCATATCATCTTCTCATTAAACTGTCATCGCGACATTGTCCAAACACAGAAAGAGAGGTTGAATAACAGTTGAGGACCTAAGTGGCTCTTTGCACTTAAAGTGCCCAGATCCCCCAAGCACACTAGAGCCCCGGGCCCCATAACCCTAGGTACACAAATGACTGGGAACCCCTGTTACTTCTCGCCTGGAGAGCAGGCTGCAAAGAGGTACAAAGGAATGCCTTTGTGAAGAATCCCTTGTTCTCGGCTGTCAGGACCCTCCAAAGTGTGAGGCTTGACCCCAGGCCCTGAGCGTCCTTGTTACCATAGAGACACGCATGGACCTGCCAGTCACCTCTTCTGATGCACACAAACTGCGACTGCCTGTCAACAGCAATAAGCTTGTGCTGGCCTCTGGCCTCCCTGGCACCCCTGGGAACAGCACATCTTCTCACTGGACAGGGGTATGACTGTCACACAAGCAGCCCTCAGCACAAACCACAGCAGTCAGATGGCTGGCTGTCAACCTATCAACGTGCTTTCAGGGCCTTTTCCCCCAGGAAATAATGAAGATCCTGTGCAGCGAACAATGCCTCAAGTCTGGGCTGCTGGCTCCTCAAAGCTGCAGTTTGGTTTTGTTTTTAGGTAAAATTCAGGAATCATCTTAAGGTGAGGATGGATGGTTTTTAGCATATTTACTTAGTTGTACAAACATCACCACTCTCTAACTCCAAGACGTTTCATCACTTTGTAAAAGGAATGCCATGCCCATTTAAGTGGCCACTACAGTCTATTAATATGGTGTGATACATGCAGCAACTTTGGTACGGGAGCCACTGCCACATTCCTGAGATAAATTCCACTTGGCTATAGTGCATAGTCCTTTTAATATAGGACTTTATTCCCTTTGCTAGTATGTCATAGCAAGTTTCTAAATCTATATTTATACAGAATTTTGATCTATAATTGTCTTGTAATGTCCTTGATGTTGAGAAAAAATTGGCCTCATAGAATGGATTAGGAGGTGGGCAGCTCTGTTGCTGCTGCTGCTGCTGCTGTTGTTGTTGTTGTTCTTCTTCTTCTTCTTCTTCCTCTTCTTCTTCTTCTTCTTCTTCTTCTTCTTCTTCTTCTTCTTCTTCTTCTTCTTCTTCTTCTTCTTCTTCTTCTTCTTCTTTGTCTTCCTCTTTTTGAGTCTCAGAAGAGTTGGTTTAAGTTCATATTTAAGTATTTGGTAGAATTTATCAGTGAAGCTTTCTGGTCCTGCACTCTTTAAAATTATTATTATTATTGATAATTTTTTAAGCCTTTTCAGACTTTGTTTCTTCTTCAAGTCAGATTTGAGACGGGGTGTGGTGGTGCGCATCTGTAATCCCAGCAGTTGGGATGCTGTACAGGCCGATCACTACGAGTCTGATCTAGTAGTGAGACCCTGAACACCCTCTAGATCCTCCCTAAAAATACAAGTCAGGTTTGGTTGTTTCTAGAAATTTGTCCACTTATGTAAGTTATTTAATAGCTATCCGTAGCATTCTGTTATAAACCTTTTCATTTCCATGATGTTGGTAGTAATTTCCCCACTTTTCTTCCTGATTTTGAGGTGATTTGAGGTTATTTTTTTTTCCCCTCTTGGTCAATGTAGCTAGAGTTTTGTAAAATTATGTAATTTTGTGATATACTTCCTTCTTCTTACATAATTTTATTTTTTGGTCTTACATTTTTATTTTCTGATACTAGAGTTGGTTATAGAAAACCCTTATAGACCTCATTTTGGTCCACAAAAATCTACATTTGCAGTCCTATGGAAAAGTTACATGAATTCTAATAAGTTAACTCTAATCTACTACTTCCAATATAACACATGGTGAGAATAGGCATATTGGAGACTGAGACATTTGTAATTGTGAGGCACCAAACGAGTCCTCAGCTCCATCACAGCACAGCTCTTCCTGGCTCACTCGTTTCTTGGGAGCAACAGGCAGGGCCAGACTGCTCTGTCACCTTGTTTCAAAGACTATCCATCACCTTGACTAGACGCACTTGCATTGCTTAAAGCCAGCTGAGGGAGTACACAAAAATCCTAGCCAGGGCTGAGGAAATAGCTCAGTGGTCTAAGCACCTGCTTGGAAAGCACAAGGACCCGGATTCAATCCCCAGAACCTTGGTCACACCATGCCAGCCACTGAAACTAGGCATCATGGTGCATACCTGTAATCCCAGTGCAAAGAAGACTGAGACAGGAAGATCACTATGAGACCAAGCTGCATAGCAAGACCCTGTACCAAAGAAAGAAAGAGGAAAGACAGAGAGACAGAGAGACAGAGAGAGAGAGAGAGAGACAGAGAGAGAGAGACACACACAGAGAGAGAGACACAGAGAGAGAATTAAGAAATTAAAAGAAGGGGCCCGGCAGGATGGCTCAGTGGTCTAAAGCCCTTCAGGTGGCTGCAGGGACTGCAGTTCGATCCCCGGCACCACATGCTGCGCCAGCCCTGCCCTCAGGGCAGGCTGAGCTGGCCATAAAAATAAATAAACAAACAAAGAAATTAAAAGAAAAGTCCAACCAGCTCTGTACACATCACTTCATGGAAATCGGGCCAAGATGGCGAGGCTTGCTCTTCTTTCAAGGAGAGTCACCCTGGTGGTCCTCCACATTTCTCCATCCAGCTCCTTTTTGGTTAAAGTTTGCAAGGAATATATTGCCCATTCCTCCACTTTTGCCTTAACGGTGTCTTTGGATCGAAAGTGCTTCCCGAGGAGAAGCTGGCTATGAATCTTAATGAATATCTCATGCTCATGGTGAATCATTTCTCAATTGCTGCTTGTATGATATCCATCTCTTGGTGGCTTGGCCACCCCGGTTGGCTCTCTTTCAGCTGCCTATTTAGGGTCGGTTACGCTTTTTGACTGTGTACATTTGTGTCTCTCATCAGAACTAGGGAGGGGGCTGGCCAAATAGCTCAGTGGATTAAAGTGCCTGCAAGCAGGCTCAGGGCCCAAGGGTTCGATCCCCCAGGGGTGCAGAGATGGTAATTGAGACTGGGCGTGGTGGTGCATGCCTGTAATCCCAGCTCTTGGGGGCTGTAAATAGGCAAATCACTAGGAGTCCAGGCTAGTAGTGAGACCCTGAACACCCTGTAGATGTTTCAACATACACACCTGGGGAGGTTTCCAGCCCGTATTTCTTCCATTATTATCTTCTGTTTCTCCCACCTTTCTCCTTTGGATTTCTCACTGTGAATATTTTGGTACATGGTGTCCCCAGCCTTCGTAGCTCCAGTGCCTTTTCCCTCAGTCTTTTGAATTTTCCATCCTCAGACTATTCTCACAGAAATTCTATTTTCAATGGGTCTTGAGTCTGCTCACATTACCTGTGGGAACCCTTGAGTGAACATTACATTTCAGCTATAATTTTTAACTTCCAAATAATTCCTTTAGCTCCTTTTTATAATTTTTATCTCTTAATATTTTATATTTGGTGAGACATTGTCTTGTGGTTTCCTTTAGTTCTTTCTTTATGTATGGTTTCTTTGGAAACCATACTCTATGGAAATATGAGAAAGATAGTTCATTCAAGTAAATCAGGGCCCGAAAGATAGCTCAGCAGACTAAGCGCTGGCTTAGGCAAGCCCAGGGACTGGGTTCAATACCTGTCAGCACATGCCACACCAGCCCCTCTCAGCCTCCCTCAGGCACACTGAGCCAGCCACAGAGTTCACGTGAGGTGGTGCACACCTATATTCTCAGTGCTGCGGAGACTGAAAACAGGAGGATCACCATGCATCCAAGCTGCATAGTGAGACCCTGTACCAAATATACAAAAACAATCTAGTAAGATTTGCTCTCATCAGTTTCCTTCCAGGCCCACACTCTCTTCCCTAGAGGAGGTAGAAACTGCCTCTCGGCCTCAGGTGGCCCTGGTGATGTGTCCCATTCTCTCAGCATACATCAGTCGGTCCCACCCCCCTGAGTAACAGGAAGGAAGAGTCTCTTCAGGCTCTGCCCCCGTGCTCTCCACAGCTGCTTGTGACCCTGGTGGCAGCCCGCTCTGGAAAGATTTCGGGAGCTCTGGCCAGGAAAGTGAAACCCTGAGTAAATAGGAGTCTGTTGCATATGAAACCTAGAACTTCGAGCTGCTGTGTTAAAGTGAATCGCAGCCTGCTAACCCCAGGAATTATTTTCCACAGATCCCTGGGAGAGATACTTTTCAAAAGAAAATCTGAGAACTTGCTGAGGACCATGCTTTTATTCTCCCTTTCTCAAGCTCTTTGAGAAACAGGAAACCACCTCTTGGCTTAATTAAGCGTAGTTTCTTTTTTTTTTTCTTTTTTTCTTTTTTTGTCTTTTTTGAGACAGAGTCTCACTATGCAGTTCAGGCTGGCCTTGCTCACTTTTGTAGCCCAGGCTGGTCTCAAACTCGTACCAATCCTCCTGCTTCAGCCTCCCAAGTGCTGGGATTACAGGCATGTGCCACCACACTCAGCTAAGCGTAGTTTCAAATAATGAGTAAGCTGTTTATCATGCAGTACTTATATGCATCTTTTTTTTTTGGTGGTGGTACTAGGGATTGAACTCAGGACCTTATGCTTGCCAGGCAAGCGCTTATTCCACTGAGCTATCTCCCTGGCCCTATTTATATGTATCTTTTTGCTATGGTTTTTTTGTTTTGTTTTGTTTGTGGCCATCTCAGCCTGCCCTGGGGGCAGGTCAGGCGTGGCATGTGGTACTGGTGATCAAACCTCAGTCTCTGTGTTTGCCTAAGCAGGTGCTTTAGACTGCTGAGCTATCTCACTGGCCCCATTACTGTGTGTTTGCATTCCCAAAAATGTCTAAAACTTTATGATAGGGTATTTAATACTATACTGCCTATAGTTTTTTTTTTGTTGTTGTTTTTTTTTTTTTTTTTTTTTTTTT
>PVJA010044096.1:0-16391 GCA_004027025.1 Myocastor coypus | reverse complement strand
AGAGGTTTGCCTCAGATTTCAAGTGCATCAGTTGATTTTGTTAAGAGGTGCAACTCCAGCTCTTGGAAATTTTTTGAGAACTGGTTGCAATATAGTAAAGACAGTCACCAGGTGTGGTGCTGCATGGCTGTAATCCCAGTACTGAGGAGGCTGAGGCAGGAGGATCAGCGAGAGTTCGAGATCAGCCTGGGCTACAAAAGTGAGCTCAAGGCCAGCCTGAACTGCATAGCGAGACCGTCTCAAAAAATCTAACTAAATAAATAAATGAATACAGTCATTTTGCGAGATGTTCTTTCTTTTTTAATTCTTTCAAGTGTATCTTGGCTTCTTTACTGGAGCTTGTTCTGCTTTTCTGATGCTCACATTCACAGCTATAAACTTGCCTCTTTGTTCCAGTTTCATTGTGTCCCATGATTTCAGCTATGTTATAAAAGCATCATTTCTGATTCTAGGAACTACCATTTTGCTTGATTATTTTTTCCTGTGAATTTGCTTTCTGTGGTTATTTGACAGTGGACTGTGTAACATCCACGTATTTGAACACTTTCTGTAGGTTCTTTTGTCATTGATTTCTAGCTTTATTTCATTATGATCTGACATTTCATTTCTTTGGCACTTGCTGAGCCATGGTTTATCAAAGAGTACATGGTCTGTTTTGGAGAAAGTTCCATGGACTGTTTAAAAGAATGTCAAATTTGTTGTTAAGTAGGATGTCCTATAGATATTTACTAAGAGCATTTATTTGAAAGTTTAATCAACTCTGATTATTTTTGTTAATTTTTGGTCTAATTGATCTGTAAAATTGTAGCAATGGAGTATTGAAGCCCTCTCTCTCTTATACAGCTGGTGCTTTTCTGATCGCTGATCTTGAGTATTATTTGTTTTATGAAATTTTAAAAATATTCAGTCCATACTTTAATTAGTATCTCTTTCTGTTGAATTGTTCCCTTAATAAATTCTTAATGAATTCTTTGCCTTTTCTGGTCAGTTTTGGATCAAATTCCGCTTTGTTTAAAAATAGGATAGGTTTTCCTGCTTGTTTTTGGATTCCTGTTGCATAGAGTATTGTTTATTAGTCTTTGAGCTTTAGTCTATCAATTTCTTTTTGGTTTCAGTAGGTTTCTGCTGTACAGCATATCATCGAATTTTGCTTCTTGATACATTCTGCCAATTTGCCCCTTTTGATTGGAAAGATCATTCATATTGAGGGTTGTTAATGAGCTGTACTGATTTATTTCTGCCATCGTTTAATTTTCCTCTTGTTGATGCACTGTTTTTTATTCCCTTATGCTTAAATTCTCTTGGTATTCATTTTATGAGATCTTTTTAAATGTTAGTTTTCTTGATTCTTTCTAAGATACCCTTCAGAATTTTTCGAGCGCTTGTTTTGTGCTCATGAATGTCTTCAAGTACTGTTTGTCATGGAAATAGCTTATTTCTCCATCAATTTCAAGACATACCTTTGCATTATATATGTCTCTGTGCTGGAAGTTATTTTCATTTAAGGTTTGAAACCTATTAGTCCAAGCTCCCTGGCCATCAAGGTTTGTTGAGAAAACTGTTGGAATTCTAGTAGTTTTATCTTTAAAAGTGATTTGTTACCTTTCTCTTTTTCTATTCAAGATAAGTGAATTGTTTTCAATCATGAAAACACCACAAAATTCCACTTACACACATCAGCTTCCTACATCGGGCTAAGAGGCAGAAGGGCTGCACTCATGCAGGCTTTGCTGTGAGGTGGACCCACGTCACATCTCTGACACGAATCCTTGAGACAGTCTGAGTCTTAGTTCTCACAATAGCAAAATAAGATAATGATGGCTATATCTTATGAAGTTGTTGAAAGAATTGAATCTTCCCTGAATGTCCCACTCAGGTGAGCCATTTCATGGTTAAGTTATAAAGTCAGAAAGCAATTGATTCAAATCCTGACGTGAAGCTCATTAGTTAGGTGGCCTTGGGAAAGTCAGTTGTGCTAGCAGCCTTAAGTTCTCCCTCTGTGAAGTGGCACTGCTGACAGCGATTACATTGTGGGGTCATTGTAAAAAAGAAATGGATGAGAACATGCACTAACGTGCAGCCCAGCTTACCTAGATATACACACTGACTCCTCTCCTCTTGCCTTGTTGATCCTCTTCTGGGTCCTGGAGTACCCACATCTCAGTTGCTTCTTTTCTCCAGTTTTCCAGAAGGCCAGCGAGATAGCTCACTGAACTAAGTGCCTACTTAGGCAAGCACAGGGGCTGGGGTTTGATCCCTGCACCACATGCGTTGCCAGCTCTACCAGTGAGTGTGCTGAGCTGCCTACCACGCCCGGCCATGGTGGCACACACCTGTAATTTCAGTTGTGGGGAGGCTGAAAAGAGGAGGATCACTATGAGTCCAGGTCGTATAGTGAGACCCAGAACCAAATGCATAAGTTAAAAAAAAAACAAAAATAAGTCCTTGGTTTGTTTTCTGGTACAAAAAAAAATATGCTTTTTTTGTGTTGGAGTTCTGGAATTTTGAGTATGACATTTTGTGAAGATTTTTCTTGAGTGTACCTATTGGGGGTCCAATATATCTCATTTATCTATATGTGAATTTCCACATATTTGGCAAGTTTTCTGCTATGATTTCTTTTCATTTTTATTTTAAAGAGGAAAAAAACCGACAAATAACAAGAACAAAGACAAAAACAAAGCAACATATAACAATAAAAATTGTATAGCATTTCAAGACAAGAATGGAAAATTAACAATGGTTGTTATATTACTCATTGTTGTCACCAGATTTGTTGCTCAGATTAGCAGATAGATGAATGCAATTAAACATTAACTCTTCTTTTCAGTATACCTTAATTTTTCCTTTTATTTTTACTTTTTGATTTTAAATTTATGATTTCAACCATGGTTGTTATATTGCACATTGCTGTCCTCAATGAAATTGCTCATATTATAGTTATAGAGCATAGAGTTGGTCAAAGTAAAACTTTCATATATTAATTGCTATCTTCAGAAAACCAACAGAAATCAGCAGTACAATCTTCTCCGCTATCCTATGTATACACTTGCACGATTTACTCATGTTTCCCTTTATTTTCAACTTTTCCTCATCTTGTTAATTCCTTATATTCAATTCCTTCTATTTTACTCTATCTACTGTACTGTATTTTGTTTGTCCTTTCATGTTCTTACACTAGGGAGACAATCCAATGTTTACATGCATGGGTCCAATAAGTATAACATCTAGTTGCATCAACTTACTTAAAAAAAAATTACCTACAAATGCCTCATGTTTATCTATCTCTATAGCTGAGTAATACTCCATTGTATAAAAATACATCTTATTTATCCATTCCTCAGGAGGTAGGCACTTGGGTTGTTTCCAAGATTTAACTATGATAAATTGTGCTGCTATAAACATGAATACACATATATCACCATGGTATGATGTTTTCAGTTCTATTACCAACAGAGTGCAAAGATAAACCACAATTGGGAAAAAAAGTCTTAATCAACAGTCATTCAGAAATAGGACGTTTATCAAGAATATATAAAGAAGGGGCTGGGGAGATAGCTCCGTGGCACAAATGCCTGCCTGGAAAGTGCAAGGTCGTGAGTTTGAACCCTGGTCCCGAAAAAAAAAAAGAAAAGAATACATAAAGAATTAAAAAAAAATCAAGCTCCCAAACTTTGAAGACCCAGAAATAAATTAGGTGACTGAGATTAATACACACTTCTCAGAGGGAGAAATACAAATGGCAAATAGTAATGACAAAATGTTCACAAGACTTGTCATTCAAAAATGCAAATTAAAACAGCACTGAGGTATCATTCCATCCCAGAAAGAATGGCTGTCATAAAAAATATCAACTAGGGTCTGGGAAGATAGCTCCACGGCACAAGTGCTTGCCTGGCAAGTGCAAGGTCATGAGTTTGAACCCTGGTCCCCCAAAATAAATAAATAAATAAAATCAACTAATAACAAATGCTGGAGAGGCTGTAGGGAAAAAGGAACCTTCTCCATTATTGGTGGGAGTGTAGCCTGGTACAACACTATGGAAACCAGTGTGGAGATGTCTCAAAACCTGACACTGGAGGTCCTATTCAACTCTGGCACTACTTCTGTAAACAGAATTTATGCACTTGCACTGCCTTCTGATTTTCATGATTTCTAATTGATTTTAAATTTGTTCTTGTTACATCATCTATTCAATTCATTTTTCATGTCCTGTTGTACTTTTTCAGGTATCCCCAAATAAAACATCTGCAGCACCAACCATGTGTGGCAGTTCAGACACTCTGTCCTCACTTTGATGGTTTCTGCTGCTCTTACTTTCATTTGAACTTTTATTCTTTTGAATTTCTATTTGATGCCTGTTTATGAATTTTAATCTTTTGCTAAACCAGTTATTCATGTTTTGGGTCACTTTTTTGCTGTTATTGTTTAGCTAGCTTTTATTAGTATCTTCTATGAACTGCATGATAATTTGGCTTATTAAGTTCATTATTTGCTTAGTTACACCATTTTTTATCTTGCCAACCACTTAACTATTTTTTACTTCCCGTCTTATACTTTTAAATAATAATGTATTTGTCTGTAAATTGTGTTCTTCCTGGTCTGAATCTGAACCTTTTAAGGTGTCTCTGTCCAGCCCACATGCTTTTCTCTCCTGTGGCTCTCACAGTCACTTTGGAAGGCAAAAATGAAAGTGAATTTTTCTGTAGGTCAAACTTAAACAATGAACCCATTCCCAAGATAGTTGCAGACTAAACATTCTGCCAAAATGGTGAGCACTATACTGGGTTTCTTCTCCAACTCTAGCCTGCTGTGAAGCAGCCAATTTCCAGGTAAATTCTGACACTTTTTATGTAGCTTGCAAAAGCTGTGAGGTTTCCTTGAGGGTAGTACTGCTGGCCTAGGAAGCTATTTTGTCGGAGAGCTGCCCAGTGTCCAGGGCTTACTTTCCCTTGGAGGCATTGGTCTTGCTCACCATTATTTGGTTAGTTGTTCAGCACTTCTGTGGTCCATGCCAGGTGGAAACAAGACACAGAGTGGGCTTAGTGGGTGGCTAAGGCCAGGGCATTGAATCCACAGTTGCAGAGTTGCTTGGGGGACAAACAGCATGATGGGCCACGTTATCCTCATGATGTGCAGAAGCAGATTGAATCTGTGGACCACAGAGTTTAGAAGTAAAAGTGAGACTGAGATGCTCAGGATGCACCCTTCGTTAATTTTCCTCTAGTGCAAGAGCCAACGTTGTTAAATACGTAAGAATTTATAGGATTCAGGAGCCAGGAACCTTTCTCTAAAAACATAAAGGAAGATATTTAGTTATTATAGCCGTTCATGCAAGATATGACTGTAGAAACATGTTATGAAGGGCAGGTTGTTATTGTACCTATTTAAGTATAGAAATAACAGTGAATAACTGAGACAATTTGGTTTTAGAACAGAATACAAATATTATGATTCCTGTAACATAATTACATAACAGTGTTAGGGCTTGAGAAGTAAAGACTGAATTATATGTAAGAGTGATAATTTTCTCATATTTAAAATAAAAGGGTCAATTGTTCTGCCTAAAACTGAATCATGTTATTTAAAAAAGGAACCAAGACCATCCACTTTTAATGTTGTTCTCTATATTTCTTACCCATAGAGAAAGGGAATTATGTAAACATATGGTTAGAGTTGAACAGTTCCTTCAGTTTCACTAAGGTTTCTTCTTCTTTATTTTTTATTTATTCTTTTGATACAGGTTCTCACTATGCCGCTCAGACTCATAGTGGTTCTCCTTTCTCAGTCTCCTCAGCCCTGGGATTATAGGCATGCACCACTACTCAGTTTCAGGTCTGGCATGTCATACTGGGGACCACATTCAGGCAGATAGATCCCCCTAGCCCTTTGGTTTCTTCTTTCACAGCATGAAAGTACTAAATGTAATAATCTTCATTATAGGCAAACATGTACAAGATGATCATTTTTAAAAAAAAATTACTTCCATCTTTTGATTAGTCTTCACTAATACAATCGCTCAGAAATCCAAATCTTACATTTTTATTTGTGCATTCTTTATTCTGTAAGCATTCATAAAGATTTGCATCTTTATGAATTACCTGGATTTTTTGTTGAGTTCTTTATATTTATGCTTATGTCATGGTTTGATTTTATACAATGAATACAAGTAAGTTTTAAAATATCAACAAAGTTATTATTTGAAATGGACTGGCTGCAAAATACCCATTATGCAGAGTATTTTGAGTAAATCTTTAGTACATGTTGTTGAAAGAACCAGAAAAGAACTTAAGGAATAGTGTAGGAAAGAGAATGGGATCATTGGCATACTGCCAAGTGTCACTGTCAGAGTCAAGGAAAGATCTGGGTCCTACTATTTTCCCTGACATCAATCTAATTGCCAATCTTTGCTCAGATTTTCAGATGAGCCTGAAGATTTGAGTTCTAAGGTGGGAGGCTCCCTGCTGATTCTCATGATTACTCAGCTGTTTCACTTGAGAAGAAATAATCAAATACCAAGTTAGCAAGCACTCTCATCTCTCAGAATTTCATGTGAGCTGGCTGCAGAAGGCTGTGAGGGACACAGACATGGCGAGTAGCAGCAGTGCATGAGGGCTCTGAAGAACGGAATGGGGAGACACAATCCCTCGTGGGATCTCTGTAACACCCTTCAGGATTGAAGGGAAAGTCTCCAAGACGTGGTCTGCAATTGGTCCTTTTTTATTTCTCCATAGAGCACAAACTGAGAATGGAGACGTCAGGAGAAATGTGGGGATCTAAAGGGCCTGTAACACACTGGAAAAGTCAGCAGGCTCCTGGCTGAGAGACCTGCAGGAAGCAAGAGGCCAAAAAATCCTTGGAAAGGCAGGGGCAGAGGGGAAGAGAATCAGCTCAGAGCCTTTCGGTTTGAATCTGCAAACTATGAGACTACTGCCAAAATAAGTTGGGTTGTGGATTTTCACCTACATCTCTGTTCTTTAGGCATCTGCATCTGGTAGCTAAATTTTGAAATGAAATTAAATTTTAGGAGATGTTGCAATTTTATAAGATTATTAGATTTAGCCAGTTGAAATTACTATTTTCAGCAGTTTCCTGTTACTCAACCTAATTCTGATTCCTTTGTTTCACTGCTTTCCCATTGAGTCCGACAGACTTGGATTCAAGTTATACCTGGAGCATAATTTAGCTGTGTCACCTCTGGGCAAATATCCTTTATAATATTCATGTCCCTTACTCAGAAAGTGGAAATAATATTATCCACTTCCTAGACTTACGTAGCACAAGTGCTGATGATTATTTAGCCCAAGAAACATTTGATGATAGCTCATTTATTTTTATTACTATTTAATAAATCGTGCATAGTTCTTTTGCTTAAATTGTTTCTTTGATTTCCAAATCTCTCACAATAAAGTCAAATTCTTTGATGGCTTCATAGCTTCTGGGTTTGCTTATTTTAGCAACCTTGATTTATCCATTCCCATAAACATACTTTTGAAAGTCATACTGACTTCAAATTCTTTCACTCTTCAGCATGGCCTGTTTTCACTCATCTCCTTGACCAGGAAGCTGGTTCTCTCTATCCTTTGCTTATCCTGGTTGCTGAACCTATTTCCTACTAGACATCTTTTAGGCAACTCTATGATGGCTGATACACATTGAGAGCCTCTATAACAGACTACATTTTTGTTTTTCAGTTAGCGCACTATCTTTTACTGTAATATGTTGTGTCATCGTCTCTCCAAATTTGGGAGTAGCCTATCTGTCTTATTTCCCATTTTCTCCCACAACTAAAGATACCACCAGACACATTTTAGGTGCTCAGCCATTCTGTACTAATAGAGTGGCATTTTAAAAGTGCATATTATGAATTGATTGCTTGTCCTCTCCCCAAATTTAATCTGTTGAGTTCCTAACCCCCATTATGATCATATCAGTAGGGCGAGTCTTTGTTAGGTTCTTTTGTGAGGTGGGAGGTGCTTCATGAGTAGAATTAGTACCTGATAAGCATATGGAGAGAGCTTGTTCTCCCTGTGCTCCCCAGTATGTGAGGATGAAAATGAAAAGCCAGCCCTCTGAAAACCAGAAAGTAAGCTTTATTGGCTCCTTTGTCCTGGGCCCATAGTTTCAGACCTTTCATCCTCCATAAGTGTGAGAAGTACGATCCCATTGTTTAAGCCACTATAACAAATAGTCTGCAATGACAGCCAAGAGAATTTTTTCCACTCTCCCATTAGTACTGTTTCTTTTAGACATATTTCACGGTTGCATTGAAGGCTGAAGAAAATCAGTCTTCATTACTACCAGATACACACAGAGACTTATTTAAATACTTTATTACTAAACACAACAGACTTCAGTTTATCCCAATTATAATCTTCCTTTTTAAGGCTTATTTAGAGCTTAAATGGTCAAGGAACATTAAAAGAGGTCCTAAATCAAAAATAAATAATGTTTCACATGATTTTATTTTATTTGTCTATTTATTTATTATTTATTTATTTTTGCAGGAGCAGGGTTTGAACTCACAACCTTGCACTTGCTAGGTGGGCACTTGTGCCACAGAGCTATCTCCCCAGTCCCCTGTTTTGTGTGATTTTAAATGTTATGCAATATTCAGAGCAACTGGGGAATAAGGAAGTCCTTGTTAATGAAATTATTCTGTGGGACATCCACTCAGAACACCCCTCCTGTCCCTCTCTTGGACAGGAGCTTTCTTTCCCTCAATATTCTGCTTATAAGAAAAAAGAAGAAATTATTCTTAAACCAGATTTAGAAAATACAGGTAATTTTTTACTTCACATTATTTTGTATAATATATATTCTAGTTCAATAAAACTAAGAGAGAAAATTTAGATAGAAAGTCAATATCTTTGCTCTGTGATGGTGTGAACTTTCCATTTTTGAAGGTCAATTTAAAAAGAGCTCTGCTTAAATACTGCTTAATTTTAATCATTCTGAAGAATGACACAGGTGGTTTGTAAAAGGGAAGAGAACTGGGCAGGTGTTTATTATTCATTCATTCATTCATTCATTCATTCATTCATTTATTTATTTATTTATGTGGTACCAGAGATTGAACTCAGGACCTTGCACTTGCCAGGCCAGCACTTATTCCATAAATATGCAATAATAAGAAAAGACATGACATAAAAAAAGATTACAGAAAACACGATAGGTGCAAGCTAAAACTAAACTTATATTTCAAAGATTGTGTGCATTAAAAGCAGTACGATCATTGAAAAAACTTCTAGCCCATGTGTTTTGAATAACTATGTTTCTTATATTATGCAATATAATGGCCCATTCCACTGGACAAGTTATTATCTAATTGATCTCTTCTGAAATTAATTTCATTTCATATTGCGGTGGCAGAATTCTCACAGAGAGAGTCACAGCACCAAGGTTCTTTTTAGGCAATAATGATTATTTGGTCTGAGCTCAGAGCTTAGAGCTCAGCAGAGGCGGACCTCCAATCTTCAAGTTTTACCTTTTACAAAACTTTGCCTTTGTGTTTTTGTCCCCCTGAAATGATAGTGCACTAACATACTATAGCTTCACGGAGTAGAGTCAAAGTTACGGAGCTGTACTAGAGCTATACATATCTAGGAATTAGATAACTAGGAACTAACTTAGAGGACTCCTCCACCACATTCCATCAAGAGGGGCCATGCAGAGTCCTTTTGGAAAGGGTACTTATCTTTTTACAAACTTCATTAAGTTATTGAAAGAATCTGCAATGTTTACAACTAGGCAATTAGTTGTATAGAAAGTATTTTCAGTCTTAACTTCTATAGATTATAACATACGTCATATATTATTTATTGCATTTTACTGAACAGGTTACTTTAATGTCTTGGGGCTTCCTATGTATTTACTGTACATGCAGTTTTGTAATGATATTTAAAACAAGGCATTTTCCCTATTAACTCTCTATTATCATCTTCTCAAAAGCCCTACTATAAACAAACAAAAATGCTTATGTGAAGGGGACTTAGGGAATAAATTGAATTTATTGCTTAGTGTATAGCATTCTCACAGGACTAAGTAATTTTACTGAGAAAAAGAGAGGACATCCTCCTATCTTTTTGGAGTTATTATCTCTTCACAGCATAAATGCTTAACCTCTAACAAAATGTTGGGCTTATTCTTTTCTTCTAAGGAATAGCAGTGTAGAATAAATATTTTCAAGCCTAACATGGATGAAGAATTTTTTTTCTTTTATACTGTGACTGAAATTGTTCACAGATTTGTTAAAATATTTTGACAATTATAAAGAAATTAAAATCTCTCTCTTTTACCAAAAGTCCTAAAATGATATCTTTCAGCATTCATTATCTTCTATGTAGCTGCCTGTCCTTGGGCACATTCATCTGTGTCTATGAAGCCTCTGGACCCGCTAGAAAACCCTCTGTCTAATTCTGCTGGCATCCCACGACTTTGGGAGGCTGAAAACAGGAGAATCACTATAGGTCTTATCTACATAGACCCTGTGCTAAATACATAAAAAATAAAATTAATTTCCTTGTTTTCACATAATTCTTTGAATTTACTTATTTAATTAGCTTCATTTACTTCTTGTTTACTTAAAATTTTAGTGCATAACCCAAAAATTAAAAACGGTAGATCACATCTTAGATGTATACAGAAGCCAAGTACCAATAGCCATGTATCCACACAGCTTAAATTATCCAGATTTCCCTAAAATTCTAGCTCTAAATGTAAACATCATAAAAAACATGATAGTCATATTTTTCATCATGAGTCAACGAAATTAAGCCAATTAGCTACAGATAAATCATCTCAAATAGCTTTTCTTGCCTTAAAAAGAATATTGATGTATATGACAGTTCAGTTACTGAAAAGCCCATATAGATTAAGATCAATCAACTGGTTTTTGTATAATAAACTCTGATTCTTTAGTAATTATGACAAAAGTGCTTAAAGTGATTTGCTCATGATTAATAAAAGCCAACTAGAGTTTGATAAATTACTAAGAAAAAAGTGTAGTGAGGCCTTTCATGTAAGACTGTGATAATAATTTAACCCTTAAATGTTTTAAAAATTAAGAGCCACAGGAGTCCTAGCATTATAGTTAGTGGAAACACAAAATTGTCTTAAGAAATGTGACAAGATGGTGAAAATGAGAAGAAACATGAATTGATTTTATACATGAAGAGAGAAACCAAAATGCTTCCCTTTTAATTTCCTGATAAGCATAGGTAAAAGAAAGGCAATGAGTTCAAATGAAAGTTCATGAGTTTGTTACATACATTTAAGCATCCTCTAAAGTCATTGTATGAGCAACAGAGTCTAATTTCTGTCATGGGTAGCATATTCACATCTCCTCCAGTCCTCTAAGAATTTCCCCTCTGTTCTTGAAATGAGAAGTCAACTGTCTTTGTTTATCTCTTTGTCTGATTTACATATTTTTGTATGTCTCATTGATGAACTAGTCTTGTCTGGGGAGCCATTAAACTGTTGACTGTATTGCTATTTGCTCAGCTATTTTCATTGTCCAGGAAGTTTGGGTTCATATTAAAGTTTGAGACTAAGATGATCTGGAAGTTTTGATTTGGAAATGCTAGGGATGTATCCATAAACTTTCTGGGGAAGATTACCGCATTCCCCAGATAACAGGTAAATCATGAATATTTAAATATAAGAAGCATTGTAGCAAGGGGCAGTTATGAAGCAATGTATTCGAGATCCATTGATTATAGACTAGTTTTGATAGTTCTTTCTTTATTGATATGCTTTATTTATCTACAAGAATGCTCATTTTAATTAATTATGCTCATAATTACTCTCATTTATTTTCTAAGTAAACTTCAGAATAGTTTTCTCATGCTTGAAGGAAAAAAAAATCTTCTGTTTTCATGGGAATTTAGTTCAATTTACAAAGTGCAAGAACTTAAAAAAAAATTGTACCTGCACATTTGTAAAATATAAGTTTGTGGTTAGTATTTCTCTTATTCATTCAAATGAGATTATTTTTGGTACAAAAGACCATGAAATTCTTATTTACACTGTTAATAGGTGTTTAAAATTATTAACTGTTTCTATGAATGATTTTTTGTTTGATCTTTTATTTTTGAATTGGTTATTGGTATTTAACAGTAAAATAGTAGTTGGATATTTTGTATGCATCATAACATTTGTAAACTAATTATAATTTATTTACAGTGGTTCTCAACCTTTCTAATGCCGTGAGCCTGCAATACAGTTCCTCATGTTGCGGTGAACCCGAACCAAAAAATAATTTTGGTGGCTACTTCAGAACTGTAATTTTGCTATAGTTATAATTTGGAATGGCTTTAGGTAACCCCTGTGTTTTGGTCGTTGGATCCCCACCGGGGTCGCGACCCACAGGTTGAGAACCGCTGAAAAATTTTGTTCATTTGTTCCTCTCAATATCATCCACATCGTAAAATTTTCTTTGGTTTCTCCTCAGAAAATTCTTAGGTAAAAATTCATTGTTTCTATGGGTGCTACTTTCTTTGACTATTTTCTGAAATTTCATGAAGCTGTGTAGATTTTATCTGCGAAAAAGATTTGAAGTAATACTTTTGTATAAATCCTGCACCAGACTACCTATTCTTGTGGTTTTCAAGTCTCAGAATCTGTAAGAATTATTTGCACCATTGCTAACAATGCACTTGGGTCCCAGGCCTAAAAGACTCGTGCAGGAACTGTGGAGTAAACACCAACACCTGAGCCTGCTGAATACACAGGTGATTCTCATGCTGAAGAGCCTCATCATATGGTGCATGTTGTCTCATGAGTTCTATTATTTCAAGTTTCAGAATGAAAATCAAAGGATGTATTTCCGTTATGTCCGTGGCAATATGTCAGTGACTGAGGAATTCTATCATGATCAGTGCTGGCTTCCTCTAGATTTTAAATACAATCTATACTTGGTGATTCACACCTGAAAGCTCAACTATCTGGTATGCTAAGAGAGGAAACTGTGAGTTAAAGTCCAGGATAGGCAACTTAGGGATTTAGCAAGACTCTGAAACAAGTATAAAGTATAAAATAAGACTGTTATGGGTGTGGTGGTACATGCCTGTAATCTCAGAACTAGGGAGGCTGAGGCAGGAGGACCAGTGCAAGTTTGAGACCAGCCTGGGCTACAAAAGTGAGCTTAAGGCCAGCCTGAACAGCATAGCGAGACTGTCTCAAAAAGACAAAAATAAATAGATAGATAGATAGATAGATAGATAGATAGATAGATAGATAGATAGATAGATAGATAGATAGATAAATAAAAATAAAAACAATTGGGTATATAGCCTTATGTGAAGGCTCTGAGCTCAACTTCCATATTGCAAACAACAATAAAACAATCCAGAGCACATCTTTTGTGTGGAATCTCATTTGGTAACAAAATTCTACATAACTGCATAACACTATGTACAGATATGTACAAACTATCGCAATAGGTCTGGTTCGCCTGGGCTGCATTGAAAGAAAAGTGATTACATATATATATATATATATATATATATATATATATATATATATGTATATATATGTAGAAACCTTCACTTTTATTTTTGTTTTTCTACTTAAAATGCCAGTTTTCACAATTTCAACTGCTATGAATCTGGAGAAAATTATCTCTCAGTCTGTATTGCACGTATTGTTAAATGTGAAAGATTAGGTATATGAAATAGGAAGGGGGTGAAATGAGCCTTCTAACATTAATATAAAATTCCTTTCTCCTTTTCTAAAATAAGGACCAATGCAAAGTTTCTTGATACTCTAAATTATTAGATACTTCCTAATCAGAAGCAGACTAAAAGCAAATAGGAAAATTGATGATATATGCAATTAAAACTACTATAAAATATTAAAAATATGAACAGTTAACAGTAACTAAAGGGTTTATCTGCTAGGTAGTGACTGCTCAGTTTCTTAAAGATGATTCTTAGAATGTTCTGCCTGATAAACTTCCATTTCCAGTCATAAGTAACCACCCTGATTTGCAGTTCTCCAAATTTTGTCTTCTTTTCCTTTTCATGATTTTTTTCCCCAGGCATAGACTTTCTCGCTTATCTTCTCTTTAAGAGGCAAGAAAATAAAAATATTAAATTAAAAAAATTAAATAAAAAAAAAACTCTGATAAGAGGCAAGACAGAGGCTGGGAATGGAACGTGTTTTTCTTTGCACCAATCTTTAGCTGTTGCAATATCTTTTGCTTTCTCTGAGTGACCCCTGCCAATTTATTAGACCCTTCTGAGTTCTGTTTTCTATAAATGTATTGAAACCACAGTAAAGCATGAGATTAGTACAATGAAAATTGAAAGAAGAAAATTATCACATCTAAAAACTTGTTTCTACCCATTGGCTAAAGAAATACTAATTCTTCTATCAACAAAAGGGAGAGAATTTCTTTCCTCTTGCTTGTTCTTTTGTTTTCCATTTCCTGAAGGAGCCCAAGAAAATTTTAAGTTCTTACTACAGGAGCTACTGATCCGTGCTTTAAAACAAGAATACTTCCTTTTAGGAAGTTGCTTCCTAATAATCTACTTTTTAAAAAAAACAAAAACATAATTTTATTTTATTTTGAAGAGCAAAAACATCAGCAGGAACCAAAATCAGAAACAGAGACAGAAACAGGGTAACCTAAAATAATACATATGTTAGCAGATTTTCAAAACAAGAGTAGCTGATTAACAATAGCTGGTATATTACCCATTTTTATCATCACATCTATTGCTCAGATTAAGAGATACATTTATGTAAGATTGGACATGTGATTGAACGTTACTGCTTACTTTTAAAAAACCTTAAATTTTTGTTATTTCTTTTTGTCCTCTCTTATTTTAAAAATATTTTAAAGAGAGTATAGTGAGAATTGATATAATATTAGAAATGGTACAGAATTAGAAGACCAAAGTGACTTACCTCACTCAACATAATGCTGAAGCATATGAGTCTCTCCTGCTTCTACCATGACAGAGTCCCGAGAGGGCATCAGGCCTACATTCTCCTTTGCCTTTCTTGGCTTTTGAGAATTACTACAGGCCTAGTAGCAGCCTGTATTACCAGAAGGCACCAACATCATCACTTCTACGTCTTCCCTCTCCTAGATACTCTGCAATGATTGTTCTGAGTCTGGTTCTCTTGGGGTGATTTTGTGGTTCACCCCCTAAGAGCCTCTTTTCCGGTTATTAGAATTCTTTGTTCTACTATCCTATACTCTAAAACATAATTCCTCTTAGGAATTAAAGCCTTCCTATTTATTCTTCCTTTCCGTGTAGTTTTCTCCTAGTGGTCATTTACCGAATGAGCCTTCATTTGAGGAGATTCTTTTTCTCTAGCACACTGAATGGGTTTGTTTCTCTCCACCTTGTTACTAATCCTGATTTGATTATAAGACCAATGTATAGCCTTACAGTGATTCTTTCCCATTTTGAGCCCCTGAGGAACGCTCATTCCTAGAAAAAAATGTTTAATGGACAAACATCAAAAATCTTCTGAAACTTTAGATATATGAGGTTTGCTAGGTCATAGTTTGGGAAATGATGTCATCCTTATGTTATTTATTTAGTGATAAAATATTCAGGTCATAGGCCCAACTCCCATTCTAAAGTACTGAAATTCCTATCACTGAAGAAGATCTGTGAAAAAAAAAGACAAGATTTCAGGGACAAGTGGTAACCAGTTTCTGGGAAGCAGAGGGTTATTTAAGTCTATGATACTGTGGATATGTGGAATTAATTCAAGGTCATCTCTAAATCTCACTATTAGGATCTAGCTAATATCCACACCAACACTTGTGACCTCATATCCAGACTCAAATGCGACTAAAGGTCCCTGCCCCCAGAAGACCTGTATTATTAAGCTTTCAGTTTGTTTCTACAAAGATCTTAAATACTGTTTTAAGTAATGAGGTTCATCATACATAGTTCTGTCTACTGTGACAGCTACGGTCAAACTATTGCAACTTTGTTGTTTTTCACTGTGATACTTGATTACCACATACTACTTGTCTCAGTTGCTATTCTCTCATTTCTGGGAGAAATACCTAATACCCAAAATGAAGGAAGAAAAGGTTTATTTAGCTCACAGTTACTGCAGGTTTCAGTCCATACTTGGCTGGCTTCGAAGTAGACTGGCACATGGCAGTAGCCATTAGTTCACTGTGACAGAACAGCAACAACGGCAACAGAGAGTCTGTGTCTCTGTCCCTCTTATATTTCATTCAGGCTCTCTGCCCCAGGGTGGGTGTGGCACTCACAGCCATAATCCCAGAAGTACTAACACCTATAATCCCAGTGGATCACTCCTTAATCCCAGTGGATCATGAGTTTATCTCAAACTTTAGATGTCCCTACCCCATGACTGCATGAGGCTTTGGGAGAACAACTAGACACAAACCATAG
>PVJA010044095.1:0-16403 GCA_004027025.1 Myocastor coypus | reverse complement strand
TTTTTTTTTTTTTTTTTTTTTTTTTTTTTTTTTTTTTTTTTTTTTTTTTTTTTTTTTTTTTTTTTTTTTTTTTTTTTTTTTTTTTTTTTTTTTTTTTTTTTTTTTGTCTTTTTGAGACAGGGTCTTGTTATGCAGTTGAGGCTGGCCTTGAGCTCACTTTTGTAGCCCAGGCTGGTCTCGAACTCGCACCAATCCTCCTGCCTCAGCCTAGTTTTTGCTTCTGAATGCCTCTTGTTAAAATTGTTCTTGGGCAGGTGCCCGGCAGAATGGCTTAGTGGTCTAAAGTGCCTGCTTAGGAAAGCTTAGGTGGCTGCAGGGACTGTGGTTCGATCCCCAGCACCACATGCTGCTGCGCCAGCCCTGCCCTCAGTCAGGCCGAGCCGGCCATAAAAATAAATAAATAAAAACAAAAACAAAAGTTTTGAAACAAGAAAGAAGAAAAAAAAAAACTTATTAAATAAATAAATAAATAAATAAAATTGTTCCTGGCAGTCTTTTCATACCTACCCAAGAAACTGATTTGAGTGATGTATCTTGCCATTCTAAATAGTGAGGTGACCGTTGCAGGTATAGATGAAGTATATTGCTCTTGAGTTTTCTTCTTTCGTTTCAGGTTGTAAAAGACTCCACCCTCACCTCCTGTACTAGAGATTGATCCCAGGTCCTTTGCACTGAACTAATTGTCTATCCTCTTTAAAATTTTTTTTTTAATTTTGAGACTTCTGAGTTGCTGAATGGCCCAGATGGGGCTTGAATTTGTGATTTTTCTGCTTCAGCTTCCCAGAGGGTTAGAATTATAGGTGTGAACCACCATTCCTGGTTTAAAGATTTTTATGATTAAGAGTTTGAATACTTACTCATACACAGGTTTTTTTAAATTTAAATTTTATTTTTTAAATTTTTATTTATTTTTTCTTGTTTCAGAACTTTTGTTTATTTATTAGTTTTATGGCCGGCTCAGCCTGCCCTGAGGGCAGGGCTGGCACAGCATGTGGTGCTGGGGATTGAACCACTGTCCTTGCAGCTGCCTAAGCTTTCCTAAGCAGGCACTTTAGACACTGAGCCATCCTGCTGGGCCCCTACTCATACACAGTTTAAAAGATCCAGAAATGCAAAGAATAACTACCAGTGTTTTCATCATCCAAAAGATAATACTGGCAACATTTATTGACTTTTTCCATCTGGCATAGTGCATATAACTAGGCTTTGTGCATGTATGTTATTAAGGATTGAGCCTAGGGGTCTTGTGCATGCTAGGCAAGTCCTCTACCACTGAGTTACATATTTGGCTGTTTTGTTTTGAGACAGGATATTGCTGTGTTTCATAGCTAGAATCAAACTTACTATCCTCTGCCCACCCTCTTGAACAGCTAGCAGTACAAGTGTATTGCACCATGCCTAACCTTCTCCCTTACCCCCCTACTTCATGTGCCTGCATCTTTTTGTACAATAAATAATATAACAGTTACGATGAATATTTGTTTTAAAAATAGCTATATTAGGGTAAATTTATTTACAGTAAACCATACACATACATATTCTTGAAATGATCACCACAAAAGTTACCTATTGCTATTTTCCTGAATTCTTTCTCCAGTTGCTTACATCTCCTGTCACTATTAAAATTTACAGATGCTATCTTGTTTTATAGTTAAATCTCTTAGAACCTTCTGACTTTTGCCAACTTGTATTTGTTGCTCTTTGGGTTATTGCTTTTTAGGTTATTTAAGAGATCCCCCTTCACTTTCATTTTGGGGATTTCAGTTTTCTCTGATATTCCAGAATGCTATTTCCTTCTTTTGTGGATCTCCTTCCTCATTTGTGAATATATGCCTTGATAGTTTTTTGAAAAAGCATTTTGGAGATAAAAATACATTTTGAAATCTCAAATGCCTGAAAATTTCTTTCTCCCTCTTTTCATTAATTGGTAGTTTGGATACAGAATGCAGGATTGTAAATAGGTCCGTTATAATTTTATTACTTTATTTTCTTTCACCTTCTGGTACTGCTGTTAGCCTACACTAAGGATTGAACCCGGGGCCTCCCATGTAGTAAAATTTTGAGACATTAACTAAGTTGCCCATGCTGTCCTGGAACTTGGATCCTCCTGTCTCAGTTCCCATGTAGCTGAGATTATAGGCATATGCCACTACTTAGGCAGCACTTTTAGATTTCTTTGCCTGTATTCCTCCCCTACCTCCCTTCTGGGAAATTTTTAGATTTTTCTTTTGACCTCAATGTTTTGAAATTTCAGGGTGATATGCCTGGGTTGGAGTCTGTATTCATTGTTGCTGTTAGTGTCTGAATTTCACTGCAAATTTTGTAAGTTTTCCTTGTGCCTCCTTTTTTTTGGGGGGGGGGATCTTTTTGTGATAGGATCTCACTATGCAGCTCAGACTGGCCTTGAACTTACTTTGCAGCTCAAGCTGGCCTGAAACTTAAGTATCCTCCTGCTTCAGACTCTGAGTGCTGGGATTATAGGTGTCCACAACCACATACAGCCATACTTGCAGGGTTGTTTTGTTTTGTCTCTTCTTATTTGTGGAAGTCCTGTTACATGTATGTTGGTTCTCCTAGACTTATGGCTTAATTTCCTTTTTTTTTTTTTTTTTTTTTTTTTTTTTTTTTTTTTTTTTTTTTTTTTTTTTTTTTTTTTTTTTTTTTTTTTTTTTTTTTTTTTTTTTTTTTTTGTAGTGCTGGGGATTGAACTCAGAACTTTTTTATTAGCTATATCCCCAGCCCTTTTTTCATTTTTTGAGACACAGCTTCAAAGAGTCTAAGTCACTAAATTTTAGACTGGAGCTTGGCTATCCTTCTGCTTCAGCCTCCCAGGATGCTGGCATTACCTATGTTTCCACTGCACTTGGCTTGGTTTTCTCTATGAGACTTCTTCATATTTGGGATCCTCTTGCTCAGCCTCCTGAACGGTTCGTGGAGATTGCCTGTGTGCACTACATACAAGAAGAGCCATTTTATTTCATCAGGTATTTGTTAATGATTTACTTTATGAAAGATACTAAAAAGAGCAGGCAAGATTTTCCATGTTTACAGCTTATTTAGCATTCGATATTTTACTTAAAGTATCTAACATTACAACAGTTGTATCATTTCTTAGCAATCTTCTCTCTATTCCTGATCTTAAATCAAAGGACATTTGCCTTTCTTTTGCTTTTATTTTTTTATACATACAGTAATATGAGTCATTTTATTAGTTAATAGAAGATTACAAAGAAGAGTTTTCTGGAGGAAGAAATTAGCTATAGAAAAGAGGAGAGAGAAATAATACAGGAGCTCAGGAAGAGCAGAGGTCTTAAGGGAGCTTGGCACAGAGCCAAAATTAGTATGTGTATTGTTTCTAATCAATGTTTTTCCATTTTTGTAGTAGTTATACTTGTAAGAAAAATAGCACAGATGGGCCAGCAAGATGGCTCATCGGTCTAAAGCTCCTGCTTAAGCAACTGTGGAGACCACAGTTCAATCCTCCGCACTACATACTACACCAGCCCCATGCCCAGGGCAGACTGAGCTGGCCATTAAAAAAAAAGCACAGATTAAGAACACAATTTAATTTTAAACCATATATATTTATAACAGAACCTGTTTTTTCTTGCCTCTACCCATTTTTGCTCCTTTGCCCAGAGGAAACATACATATTTATGTGTTTCAAGGTCTTTATGCATTTATACAAATACATGCTCACATTATAACAAATTAATAACTTTAGCACTGGCCAGTTAGCTGAGCAAATTAAAGCTCCTGCTTAGACAGACACAGGGACTGGGTTCGATTCCCAGCGTGCCATGGCAGACCTGCAGCAACTGAGATGGGGCATAGTGGCGGGTTTGTAATCCCAGTGCCTGGGAGGCTGAAAACAGGAGGATCACTGTGAGTCTGATCTCTATAGTGAGACCTGTAGACCCTATACTAAATACATAAAAAGAATTAATAGCTTTTATGACCTTTGATCTTTGTGGGATTCTTATCAGGTCTGAATTCTGAGGATAAATGACAACATTTAAATTCAGCAAAGGTGGGCCTGGCAGGATGGTTCAGTGGTCTAAAGCGCCTGCTTGGGAAAGCTTGGGCGGCTTCAGGGACCGCGGTTCGATCCCCAGCACCACATGCTGCGCCAGCCCTGCCTTCGGGGCGGGCTGAGCCGGCCGTAAAAATGAGTGAATAAACAAATCAAGGTTTAAAATAAATAAATAAATAAATAAATAAATAAATTAATTAATTAATTAATTAATTCAGCAAAGGGGCTAGGGAGATAGCTCCGTGGCACAAGTCCCTGCCTGGAAAGCGCAAGGCTGTGAGTTTGAGCCCTGATCCCGCAAAAAAATAAAATAAATAAATTCAGCTGCTACTAAGGTTATGTTTTGGCTAGAGATCTTGTTCAGTGATAGAGTGCTTATGTGGCAAGAGAGCATACTGAGGTGGGGAAGACATTCATTTGTGAAATGAGGCACCTATATTAGGATATTGGAATGATTGAATGAGACTACAGATGGCCTCCTTAGTAAACTAAAACACAGTGGCTATTATTACTAACATTGCCAAGGCTCCTTATCATCATCTTGTATCAAATAAAAAAATGATGCTGATAATAGGTTTTTTTTTTTTTTTTTTTTTTTTTTTAAGTGATTGTGGTAATAGAGATTATGGGGACGATAATACAGTTTTTAAATTATCTCAATTCTTAAATAATAGGCCATTTTTTCTCAATAAATGTTTTTATCTTATGCACTGCGACAGAGCATGAGATTTGGACTGTACTCTTTTGAGGCAAGGTCCTATTATATAGTTTAGGCTATCCTTGAATTCTAGGCGAGTCTCTCACATACTGGGATTGCAGGCTTGTACCACCACACCTAGCTACAATAGGTTTGACTAAATATGGAAGACATAATGACTTGTATTATTTTGTTAAATTGCACTTATATTTGGAAATGCCTATAAAGAGATAACTCTTACAGTTTATCTGTTTATATAATTCAGTGGTCTTAAACATATAAGCAGTGTTATACAGTCATCACAGTAATAAGTTTTAACACACACACACATATCCTTAGTTACTTTTCTTGCTGTTGGAACCTAGTACCCAACATCCACAACTCTGAGGAAGAAATATTTTGATGCACAATTTATAGAGGTTCAGTCCATAGTTGGCTGGCTCTAAGACATGACAGAATGACAGATGGCCATGCAAGAGGAAAACAGTTCCTGGCTTGGTAGTAGAAAATAGGGATAAATCAAGGGAAAGAATACACCCTTCCAGGCCAAACCCCTAGTGACCCACTTCCTCTAAGCAGGCATCACCTTCCATCATTACATTTAGCTATAAACTCTTTAGTCCCCTAGTTCACTGATGAATATCATGACTCCATGATCCAGTCACTGTTCCAAACCCTGACCTAAAAGTAAGACTTTTTGTAGGGGCGTCCAGCTATAAATTGTAGCACCCAATACAAGATCCCTTTTCCCTTGGCTCCTCTATCTGTGGTAACTGCTAACCCACTTTGTCTCCAGATTTGTCCTATTTTACATACAGCTCTTTTATGTGGTCTTTTGTGACAAGTTTCTTTCACTTGGCTTGTTTTCAGGGTTTACCCATGTTGTTGTGGTATCACAACTTCATTATTTTTTATGGTTGGGAAGTTTATTGTAGGGTTAATACCCCATTATATTTATCTATTAGTAGATTGTATTGTTTCCATTTTTTATTATGAGCAGTGCTACTATAAACACAAATTATAAGCTTTTAAAATGAATATTTTAATTGCTGTCATACTTAAGAGTAGAATTGTTAAGTTGTATAACTGTATTAAGTCTGTGTGTGTGTGTGTGTGTGTGTGTGTGTGTGTGTGTGGTACTGGGGATTGAACTCAGGACCTTCCATTTGCTAGGCAGGCTATTATTCTTTTGAGCAGTCTCCCCAGCTCTATAGTAAGTCTTCTGAATCTTTTGATGAACTACTTACAAATCTTGTTATAGGTAGCTGCTACCAGGTCTGGAGCATGTATACCAGTTTACATCTGCAAGCAGTGAATGAAAATTCCAGTTTCTCAGATCTTATGTTCATCAACCTGTTTTGTGTCTCATTTTTCTAATGGCAGCGATTTGTTTTTCCCCTCTCCTTCTCTCCCCTCTGCTGCCTACCCCTCTCCTTTTTTCCACCCCCCTCTCTCTTCTCCTTTCTTTTTGGGGGGCTTTTCATTATGGGAAGTTTTTAAGAATTACTAATTTGGTGTTTATACATGCTTGTTATAAGTTTATCCACATTTCCTATTTTATCTTGACTCAGTTTCAGTAATTGGTATATTTTGGGAATGTTTTCAGCTTCATTTAGATTCTTTAATCTATTACCATACAGTTTTTCATAGGAGTCCCTTATATGTGAATTAACATTACTGATACTGTTTTTATTAGTGTTACTAATGGTTGAACTCAGTACCTCAAAACATGTTAGGTAAGTATCCTATCACTGAACTACATGCCCAGCTGTTTAAACATCTTTTTTTATTTTGAGGCATGGTCTAGCTAAAGTTTCCTAAAGTGACCTTAACCTTGCCATTCTCATGTCTCAGCCTTCCTGGTAGCTGGTATTGTGGGCATGTGCTGCCATGTCTATGTAGCTTGGTTCCACTTGTAAAATTTTTTCTGCCTTTGTCTTTTCTGCACACTTGGACAGGGGGAAATTTCATAACATAAATAGAAAATGAACTTTATAATAGAAGTTTCTCCAGGGGTTATGTACAAATGGACAATAAAGCATATGAAGAGATATTGAACATTATTAAAACTTTCAAATCAGAACCACAGTGAGGTGTCTTCTATCAGATAGGATGGGTAGCATTAAAAAATAGCAAGGTACTATAAAAAATAGCAAACAGTAAGGACAGAAAATTAGGGAAAACATTAGAAAAAAATAAAAGAAAAAAATTAGACTGCTGGCAAACTATTAGGAGGGATATTTATTTATTCTGTATTTAACACAAGGTCTACAGACTTCGTAGATCAGACTTAGTGATTCTCCTGTTTTCAGCCTCCCAAGTGCTGGGATTAGAGGCATGTGCCACCACACCCAGTCTCAATCCATTCTTATGCAACCCATGGGTGGGTCTGGCATGGCATGCTGGGGATCAAACCCTGGTCACTGTGCTCTGCCTAAGCAGGAGCTTTAGTCTGCTGAGCTGTGAGGCCAGCCCTAGGGAGGGATTTTTAAATGGCATGATCACCATGGAAAAAAAAAAAACAAATGGTGTTTCCTTAAAAAATTAAAATTAGACCTACCATATTATCTAGTAATCCCATTTTTGGATATGTCTAAAAGAATCCTTTGAAAGCTGGATCTCAGAGATGCACATTCACATACATAAAAGTATATTTTGGAGCTATTTTTGTCACACATTTTTCTGAATTTTAGAAACCAGAGAAAGTAGGAAATACAGATGGATAGCAGGGTCTCACTACACAGATCAGACTCGTGATCCTCCTGTTTTCAGCTTCCCACACACTGGGATTACAGGTGTATGCCACCACAGTCAATCTTGCAACAGGGTTGTTGTTTTTTGCTGTTGTTTTGTTTTGGTTTTTTTGCAGGACTGGGGTTCAAGCTCATGACCTTATACTTGCCAGGCAAGGACTTCTGCCATGGAGCTATCTCCCCAGCCCCACAACAGGATTCTTGATAATTGGAAAAAGAATAGGAAAGATCATTGAAGGATGTAATCAGACTTCCTAATAAAATTTAAAATCTGAAAGTGAAATCAAATTATCAATATGAGATAACTTAAATTTGTTTATGATTATAGATTAATCTGTTTCAAGAAATATCCCTGACTAACCTTTTTTTAAGCTTCTAAAAAACAAAATAAAACCAAAAAATTACACTGGGCGTGGTGGCACACACCTGTAATCCCAGCACTTGGGAGGCTGAGGCAGGAGGATCACTGAGTTCCAGGCCAGCCTGGGCTACAAAAGTGAGCTCAAGGCCAGCCTGAACAGCATAGTGAGACCTTGTCTCAAAAAAAGACAAAAATCAATCAATCAATCCAAAAAATTGAGACTCATCTTTGATGTTATTTCCTCTTTTCTATCTTTATTATTTATTTGTAATTACTCACCTTGCCTTAAATCTGCCTCTTATCTGCCTCTTCTGTACAATAGTTGGCTGAAATTGCTTTCTTAGAGTCTTTCTTTTTTAAAGTTCTGAGTGTTGAGTGTTGTGTGATTAGTGAGAAAAAACTAAGACAAATACTAACACTTCATTGTCCTTTTATCCTACGCCTGATGAACCTCTTCTCTCTTCTATTTCCTGTTTTTATAAATTTGTCTCTTATAGGTATTTCACCCAGGTAGAACCATGCCATATTTGTCTTTTTGTGTCTGACTTTTTACTTGGTACAGTATTTTTTTTTTAAATCATCCTTATTTTATTTTATTTTCTTGTTTCAGAATTTTTGTTTGTTTATTTATTTATTTTATGGCTGGCTCAGCCTGCCCTGAGGGCAGGGCCAGCGCAGCATGTGGTGCCAGGGATCGAACCTCGGTCCCTGCAGCTGCCTAATCTTTCCTAAGCAGGCACTTTAGACCACTGAGCCATCCTGCTGGGCCCCATTGGTACAGTATTTTAGCAGGTATATCAGAGTTTTATTTCTCTTTAATACTAAACATCGTTTACTGTCACTAAGTAAGGTGATTGATACCTATTTAGAATGTCAATCCCTGAAGTGCATTCCTAGGGAAGGATGTGGCTATATTTATTTTTTCTTTTGTCTTGGGGTCTGGCCCACAGCAGGGGTCTGTCTGTCTCTTCTAAAGTTGCAAGTGACCTTGTCTTCCATCTTATCTCTTTGAGGGCCTGGCTCTGTCTGACTGCCTATAATATGTCTAATTCAGACAACAATCCCCCCACTGAAGAAGTAACCTGAACTGCCGTGGGAGAACCATGATGACTACTCTGGCTTCTTCAGGCTTAAAAGGGGTCATAGTTGTGAACTGGCAGTCAGAGATACTCTCCAAAGGTTCTATCTAAAGGCCCTCAATAGACACTAGGCATTTTTATTTTGAGTAGGTAGAACAGCTTTAAATCTTTTTTCTCTCTTCTAAGAGCTCTGTGCTGAGCTGTAAAAGGCTTAAATCAACAGCTTCCAACATTACCAGTTCTGCCAGTAACCCACTGCTATTATTGTATACTAGACTATGTGTATAACTACTTTCTCTTAGTTCAGTGTGAAGAAATTTTTTGGACCAATAATGATTAAAAAAATTATCATGTATACATCCTGTGCTCTGTATAACTACAACGAGGACAATAATATGCATTGTATCAATTATTGGGAATGTACTGCTGACATATTTTTGAAAATATCACATTGTTATTTCTTTTTTTTTTTTTTTTTTTTGGTCTTTTTGAGAGAGGGTCTTGTTATGTATTTCAGGCTGGCCTTTAGCTCACTTTTGTAGCCCAGGCTGGCCTCAACTCTCAGCGATCCTCCTGCCTCAGCCTCCCAAGTGCTGGCATTACAGGCGTGCGCCACCACGCCCGGCTTCTGTTATTTCTTATTAAAAGAGAAATAATAAAAAAAGAAATCACTGTCAGTAGAATAGTCACCATAAAAATAATAGTGAGTCCTGTAAATTTTGGCATTTTTCAAAACATAGTTGGAGTGGGAGATATGATCAAGTAGGTGAATGTGTAAATTTTTTTTTTTTTTTTTTTTTTTTTTTGTCTTACTGAGACAGGGTCTCGCTATGCAGTTCAGGCTGGCCTTGAGCTCATTTTTGTAGCCCAGGCTGGTCTCGAACTCACATCGATCCTCCTGCCTCAGCCTCCCAAGTGCTGGGATTACAGGCATGCGCCACCACGCCCGGCATAAATTTTTTTTAAAATTACAGTACAACACATTGTCATTAATCTCCTTCAGAATATTCACCCTTGCTTCAAACACACTTATCCCATTGTTTTTAACATTTTTTGAAGCTGTTCTAGAAGAGCTCTTCCCTAATTTATCTTTATGAGGTGTGATAAAAAATACAGAGAATGCTGCTGCTGAGTGACATCTAGTGGAAAGTCAGACTGCTAAAACACTATGGTGGGTCTGCATCTGTTCTATTCACCAAATCTGGCGTCATGAGATTTTTTACTCTTTCCCAAAGTTAAAATCATAATGAAAGATACATGTTTTGAATTCATTCAGGATATGGGTTGAGCACATGGGTAAACTTATACTGTGTTTTTATGTAAGACGCTTATTTTCTTGATTTCTTTCAATTTTGGATACAGGCTCAGTGAATACTTTGAGATTCTTACTGTCTTTGTCATGTACAGTACCGCATTTGCTTACAGTGGCACTTGTTTGTAAGATGACCTAAATGTTCAATGTTAATAATTTCGAGAGTTTTTCAGTTGTATTTTGTTAGCCTTAGTTCTTTTGACCACTCAAAAGAGTTTGGGGAAGTATTTTTCCTCTTATCAGTTGCAAAGCAAGTTTCAGAAATATAGCAATTCCTTCTTGTAATGTGCAAAAATTTTTCCACCTTTCATCTACATCCACCTTCTCTTCATCTCCTAAAATATATTTGTTTTCTTTAGGGTGTTGCAGTACAGTCTGAGAGCCATACCTGAAATAACTGACATTAGGTGCCTTCACATTCAAATTGATCTTGTGTATTTTAGGAAAAAAAAAATTCAAATGTATATAATGGTCTAATTATTATTTTGAGTTTTGCTGTACAGTAGGTACTGTAAGTCACTTAGTGAAAATAGTTTGCCATTTTCTAACAGCAATGTTTCTTTTTTGTGGCTTATATATTATACATGTCTACTACACTTTCAACATTAACCTATGTGTGTCAGGTTGTATGTTTTTTGTATGATTTTTGTGCCCCTTCCAAAAGACAAATGAGAATCTTTTAGGCCCCAAATTTATACATTTGGGGCCCAGATTTGAAAATTAAGTGGGGAATCTTCAATCAATAGATAAATTACATACAAATAAAGATGAGCTATAGCAGGAAAAAAAGGAACTAATGAAGGAGCTAAAAAAAATATTAAAAATTATTATTTTTTTAAATGAATATAGTTTTTTTTTAAAGAATTTTTTATTTTATTTTTTTCTTGTTTCAGAACCTTTATTTGTTTATTCACTTATTTTTATGGCCGGCTCAGCCCGAGCCCTGAGGGCAGGGCTGGCACAGCATGTGGTGCTGGGGATCGAACCGTGGTCCCTGAAGCCACCCAAGCTTTCCCAAGCAGGCGCTTTAGACCACTGAGCCATTCCGCCAGGCCCCTTAAAAATTATTTTGAACTCCAACTCCACCCCAGTAGTTGGTCTCTTTTCAAACTCCATGAGTCATGAAGTAATGGATTCATAGGGCCGGACGTGGTGGCCCGTACCTGTAATCTCGGCACTTGGGAGGCTGAGGCAGGAGGATCGGTGCAAGTTTGAGACCAGCCTGGACTAAAAAAAAAAAAGAAGTAAGGGATGCAGTGCTTTATTCCCTACCTCCCCATAATAACCATATTTTTACTTGTTGAGAAAAATTTGTATAATATAATGTAGATTCTTCTCTATTGGATAGGCAAGTGACTTTAAGGGTATCAAGTTAGAAAGTCATTAAAGCTGGGGAGATAGCTCGGTGGCACAATTGCCTGCCTCGCAAGTGCAAGGTGAGTTTAAACCCTGGTCGCACAAAAAAAAAAAAAAAGAGAGAGTAATTTAAAAAAAAAAAAAAGAAACTGTTTTAGGAGTATAATCTGCTGATATGGTCAGTAAAACAAAACAAAACAAGCCCAGGAATAATTTTCATTTTGTTTAGCAGTTAAACTCTTATTTTTTGAGACTGGGTCTCACTGTGTAGTCCAGGCTGGCCTTGAACTTATTATGTGGCTCAGGCTGGACTCAAAACTCATGGTAATCCTTCGTCTCAACCTCCAGAATGTGTTTACTGCCATGCCTAGTAGCAGTTCAGAGTTTTAGCATGAGAATTATTTTGCTTCTAATGATCTTCCTGACTTCCTAGGCCTTTAGTTCGTAATCCAGAAGTTTTCAAGGATAAATTATATGAGCCAGGCGTGGTGGCTCACGCCTGTAATCCCAGCACTGGGAGGCTGAGGCAGGAGGATTGGTGCGAGTTTGAGACCAGCCTGGGCTACAAAAGTGAGCTCAAGGCCAGCCTGAACTGCATAGCCTGACCCTGTCTCAAAAAGAACCCCCAAAAAAGAATAAATTATATGATCATCTTTCAATTGCTATTACTCCTTATAGGTCTTTGAGAAATATACCAGACTCATTTGTATGATTCATTTCTTTTTTGTTTGCTTGTTTTTGTTTTTGGCAGTACCAGGGATTGAACTCAGGACCTTGAGCTTGCCAGGCAAGCACTTACTCGATTGAGCTATCTCCCTGGCTTATGATTCATTTCTTTTAAAATATGAAGGATTCTTTTTTAAAGATAAATTTTTTCTCTAAATGGTACTGAAATCTATCTTGTTGGAAAGCATTGTTTCATACTGCTATATTTGCCTGAAGACAAGTTTTTATTTCTACATTCAAATACATGAACATTAGTATTACTGCTTTAAAAAAAAATGATGAAATAGCTGCTCAGGTCTTTGCTAAGTCAGTGTAGTGTAGAAAGTGATAAGAATGAAGGACTCTAATGTTGACCTAGAATATTTTAATCAAGAAATTCCAGACACTGTCCGCCCATAGTTTGGTATCTAGACTTAATGTGCAGTTTTAATTTAGCAGTAAAACTTGGAGTATTGCTAAAAATATTTATAAAAGTTAAAAAGACTTGAGGGCCAGATCCTTTTGGAGTGTAGTCATCATCTTATAAAGTGATAATTTTAAGTTTAATTAGTGAAAATTAGTTTCATTACCTTAGTCTCAGAATTGGACTGGGAGATTTGCCTCTGAAACAAAATAAGCAATGGAAAATGGTAGGATTGTTACTTTAGAGAATAATGAAGTATGAAGATAAAGAGAGAAGATATCTGTTAGAGAATGTCTATAATGAAATAATTTCTTTAAAACAACAGAACATTCTTTTGAAAGATGTGCACATTGTACCAAACATTAGCACTGTGTTTTCTCATTCAAGAAGAAATTACATCAGCAAATAGTATACTATGTGCTGTTGTTTGGGTGGTACTGAGATGAACAATTGTTTTAGTCGTTGCTTGGCTCCCCAGCACTCTGGAAATGTACATGTTATGGGAGATCATGTGACAGTGACCTTTAGTTTGTTCATTTAGGCTGTCAAAACAATGTAGGTGGAAGAAATGAATACAGTGGGTTAGCTATAATCAGCTCTTACTGGTGGAGAGAGGCTCTAAAGTGCGGTAGTGGTTATTTTTAGTTTTCACGTTGTCAAGGATTAAAAAGATCAATACCTAAAATTGGCAAGAAGGAACGTAGAAGAAGCAGTTGTTGGTGAAAATGTAAATTTCTTTTTCTTTCTTTTGAAGGCAATGTCTTGCATAGTTTAAGCTGGCTTTAAACTCACTATGGAGCACAGGCTAACCTCCAATTCTCAGCCATTCTCCTGCCTCAGCCTCCCAAGTGCTAGGATTATAGGCATGTGCCACCATTTTTAAACTTTAAAGTCAGAATGTGCAAACCAAACTTTTAAACTTGGTATTTTACTACTGTGTAATTTATGTGACAAAAATTACTTTCATTAGCATGCCAACATGTATGTACAAGGAAGTACAAATATGGAAATTAAATATAATGTAAAACCTTATCAATAATATTTGCACTAAAGTAACAATAACTATCTTTTGATACTTCATTTCTAAATTTTCGTTGTATTCATAGTAGCTAATGGTGGGTAGTACTTACGCCATGTAGAATCCTCCTCCCCTCTTTTTTAGTACAGGATCTACAGGGTCTCACTACACAGATGAACTTGTAGTGATCCTGTTTTCAGCTTCCCAAGCCTGGGATTACAGGTGGATGCCACCACACCCAGTCTCAATCCTGGCTCAGCATGCCCTGGGGCAGGGCAGGTATGGAATGCTGGGGATCAAAACCCAACCCATCCCACCACTGCATCTGCCTAAACAGGTACTTTTATCCACTGAGCTATCGGGCTGGCCCTAGAATCCCTTTTTTTTTTTTTTCTTTTTCTTCAGCTATAATATAGAAAGTCCTTTTCAACAATCCTAGTTAAGGGGCTGGGGAGATAGCTCTGTGGCACAAGTGCCTGCCTGGCAAGTGCAAGATTGTCAGTTTGAACCCTGATCCTGTCGGGGAAAAAAAAAAAAAGTCAACAATCCTAGTTAATAAAAGAAAAACTACATCAACATGGATTTTGTGAAAAAGTAATTTCAGAAGCATGTGAATTTCAAGGAGATAGCGAATTTTGCTGAATCTGTTCATCTGTAAAATAAGTAAGATTACCTAGAATCAAGGCTTTTCTGGGAACTAAAAAAAAAAAAAAACAAGGTTAAAAGAAGTAAAATGAACAGAGAACATTGGACAAATAATTTTTAAAACTCAGCCATTCTTGTTGATCTGTATGCTTGTGTTAGCTTTGATATACTTTACTGTTGTCGTAGGCTTTTTGGAAATACAGTTATGATCTGAGATACAAAAAAGTTATAGATGGAAAAAGTTGACAAAATACTGAAAGAAATGTAAAATTATTTGGTTGCGTTTTTTTTCTCTATTTAGTGATTTTCTGTTCTCATGCAACTGAATTTTAAATTTTTAACATTTAGGACTGGGCGTGTAGCACAGTGGTAGAGTGCTTGCCCTATGGCTCTGGGTTTCATCACCAGTACTGCAAAAGAACAACAAAAACAAGGAGCAAAAATATGCACGAAGTTCTCAGACTCTTTGAAATAATTTATCTCCAGATAGGATAAAAATCTGTATCAAATACATAAATCATCCATAAGCAACTTGTAGGCAAAATTAGAGATCAGGTAATCTTAATATTGCCATGAAATAGTAAGATTGCCAGTCAGTATTCTCAAGGAGAATCAGTTGTAGATTTCAGATGAGGGAGAAAACCACTGAGTTTTTTCCTCTTTATACTATCCTGTAAATAGTAATTGGCAGCCTTTTTACAAAGCACTTATATAATTTTTATTTTTTTTATTTATTTGTTTGTTTGTTTGTCTTTTTGAGACAGGGTCTCACTATGCAGTTCAGGCTGTTCTTGAACTCACTTTTGTAGCTCAGGCTGGTCTTGGACTCACACCAATCCTCCTGCCTCAGCCCCCCAAGTGCTGCGCCAGTGCACCTGGCTATAAATTGTTTTAAAATAAATATTTTGGTTGTGATTTTTGTAAGTTGGTCATAGGATCTACATACAGTGTATCAGATTTACTGAGACAGATTCAATTTTCACCTTTTTTAAAGTCATAGAAATTTCTTTTATGCTTATTGAGGATAGTATATGAACAAGTCACTACTCAGTTGTCATGTGGTAGAGGTAGAACATTGAAAAGTGGGTCTCCCTGTGCAGTTCAGGCTGGCCTTGAGCTCACTTTCGTAGCCCAAGCTTGTCTCAAACTCACACTGCTCCTCCTGCCTCAGCCTCCCAAGTGCAAGGATTACAGGTGTGTGCCACCACGCCTGACTTGAAAAGACTTTTCATCACTACTTTTTCATAGAAAAATCTTTGAAGCTTTATTTGGGGATAAAGCACAGTATTGCTTTTTAATAATAGCTAGGAAAGAGGCATGTATTGTACATGATTTGTGAAAAAATATAAATCAGTTTGGGAGGGCATGATATAACCTAGAATGAGGAGGGCTGTACAGAAAAGTGTCTTCAGTGGTTGAATTGGATAACTGGGCATTAACTGAAGAGAAAAGATTGATAAAGGTTGATAAGGTTTGATAAAAGTTGATAACAGAAGGAAAAACTTGCATTAAGAACCTGTAGTAGGAAAGAGCATGAGATGTTGGAGAATGGAAAAAATGAGTCCAGCAAGAAATTAGGGTAAAGAGTCAGAAAGGATTGCACATGGGACTTCATAGATCACAGTGATGGGTGATTTTATTCTAAAGGCTATAAAAATGTAGGGCCTGGCGGGATGGCTCAGTGGTCTAAAGCGCCTGCTTGGGAAAGCTTGGGCAGCTTCAGGGACCGCGGTTCGATCCCCGGCACCACATGCTGGGCCAGCCCTGCCCTCGGGGCGGGCTGAGCCGGCCATAAAAATGAGTGAATAAACAAAGGTTCTGAAACAAGAATAAAAAAATAATAAAAGAAAATTTTAAAAAAAAATGCATTGAAAGGGTTACACTTAGGATACCCATGGTGTGTCAAATTCTCATTTCAGAATTTCTTTTTTTAATTTATTTTTTCCTTGTTTCAGAACCTTTGTTTGTCTATTCACTCATTTTTATGGCCTGCTCAGCCCACTCCGAAGGCAGGGCCGGC
>PVJA010044094.1:0-16365 GCA_004027025.1 Myocastor coypus | reverse complement strand
AGTTGACATATTGCATATTGTCCTCACAATCATTCTATAGAGTGCAGTGTGTGGGCATGACCCACCTCCCTATTAATGTTGCATAGAAAAAAGAAAGAAAGAAAAAACAGGAAAGAATATACTTCTCTTTGGACTAAGAGGAAGCAGATACATATACAATCAAAGGTTTTGCAATTGCAGTGTGCCACCAGTGAAGCTTTGACATTGGAGGCTATTGAATCTAAGCCTCCTAAAGCTCATCTCACCAATCTAGCTCTGCGTTCCATGCATTGTAATTAAGGATTTTTTTTTTTTCTTGCTGGGTGGTCAAGGGCAAGTCGAAACAAGACCTGTATAACTAAACATTCATTTTTTTTTTTTTTGTATCTTCCAGGGTCAAATCCCCTCAGGATTAAATTTGAGACCATAGACAGTACTTTGTAGAACTGTTGTTAGTGTCAGCCATGGGGACGAGTCACGGCCATTGCTTGGCCATTTTGCTTTCTGTGAAAACCTGAGAGAATGTTTTTCTCTGGGTGACTCTCCTTAGACACACTGCAGTTCATTCATCCCTTTCCTCTGTGGTCCCATAATCTCCTTAACCAGGAAATTTGGGACACCTCTGAGTTATAGGATATTACAGCACAAGTTCTCTTATATCCTGGGTCTTTATTGACCTTGAAGGGCTAGGGCCAAAATATTGGCTATCCTTATAGCCCTTCTTTTTCTCCAATTGTCGGTCTGTTAACTTACATTCTCAACCCTCCAGCAGATTTCGAAAAGATTATAACTAACAAGTACTCAGACAAAGGTCTTCTGTCTAGAATCTACAAAGAACTAAAAACCATTAGGGTCCCAAAATTCAAAGACCCAATCCAGAAATGGGCATCTGAGATGAACACTCACTTCTCAGAGAAAGAAATACAGCAAGCCTACAACCTGGGCAATTTAATGAATTAAGGAATCCTTTCTAAGAATAAAAAAAGTCCTGGCAAGCAACTCAGTGTGAAGGCCCTGTGTTTAACCTCCAGCAATACACACATGAAAGAGGAACACTGGGCCTCAAGGGTACTTAATAATTCTGTTTGTATTGAGGAAATTAAAGCTAGATTAAAATTTAAGAAAACCTTGACATCTTGCAGTGGTTCTCAGCCTTCCTAATGCCGTGACTCCATAATACAGTTCCTTATGTTGCAGTGACCCCAAACTAAAACATAATTTTGGTGGCTGCTTCAAAGCTGTAATTTTGCTACAGTTATGATTCGGAATGGCTTTAGGTGACCCTTGTGTTTTGGTCGTTTGACCCCCACCAGGGTCATGACCCGCAGGTTGAGAACTACAGTCATATAGGTACAAGTGTAACATTTTAATCATACAGCTTTTGGGACTTATTGGTTTGGCATATACTTGAGAGAACTTCACACTAAATAGCCTGGTCCTGACACAACCCCCTGGCTAGTTTTACTTGTTTCTAGCTTGCCCCTCTCCAAGCCACAGTCCACACAGGATCTAGTGATCTCATTTTAGAGGACACATCATGCACAGTGTTCTACATCTTCACCTCTGCTCTGGGTTTTCCTTAGAAGCAATTCCAACTCCATTACCATGACATGAGCCGGTCCAAAATGACCCAGCAGCCTGGACTCACACCTGAGCATGCGCCTTTGCAGGCTGTGAGCACCAGGCTACGGGGCTCAGTGTTCTTCACAGAGGCCTTGTTTTACTAAGCGATTGGTGCTATATCTTTTCCTCTTGTCCTTTAAATATAGATCCCCATTTCTTTGCCTGGACAATTTCTACTTAGACTTGTTTGGGATTAGGTTCTATTCCTTTAGAAAACTTATCTACTACTTCAAAATTATATTAAGCATCCCCTCTTTCTCCTCTTTTTAGCCTACATGTCTTGGCTTTTACAGTATTCACCATAATAAATTTTCTTTATCTTTAAGTTAGACTGTAATATTTTTGAGATTCCACATTTATTTTGTCTGCTATTAAATTTCTTACAGTTATAGATAAATATCAAATAAATACTATTTTGTCTGTTTAGTACACACTGAAGTGAAATAAAAATCACACTTTCTCAATTGTTTGAAAGAATTTCATGTTTGAAATCTAAATTGCAAAAGAATATAAATCTTAAGTTTAAATGTCATCTTCTAGGACTTATGAATCCATATTCAGCCACAATTTTCTGATTCAACATACGGGGAAATACTAGACAATGTTGGTTATAATTAATTTTATATCTATTTAATATATAGTTAAGTAACAATTATTCACAGGAAAATAAGTTTAGCATAAAAATTAATAATCAGTCCTAACAAGATCTTTCTTTACTGCATTTAGGTTTTAGGTTAAATTAGGGAGAAGTAAGCAAATTAAGACGTAAGTCAGAGACTTGCCGTAAAGCAAAGCAAAGTCATTGAGCTGTTTGTCTTGCCAGTAAATAGCTGTTTTATAAAGCCAGTTAAAATCATGTCCTGCTGTTAATGGCCACTGGTCTAGCAACACCAACTATCATCATCATCATCACTTTGTGGATATAATGAATTTCTTCTGAATTCTAACTTTAGCCTTTCCTGATCTTCATCATTTCTTAGACACCATTTCTTTCACCTTTGGCTGAAAAAGTCCAACCAACTTAAGCATGTTCCAGGGGGACCTTCGCAGTGCCGAGGGACAGAGGCTGTCTCAGCCAGCCCCAAAACTTTGAGATTGCTATGTCTCTCTGGGAGTGACAGTAAACAAAAATTACTAGTTGCTCCTTTTTAAACGTCTGCTTTTCAGCTTCCAAGATGATAGCCAGTGCATAAAATGGCTTAGAATACTAATGAACTGGAGCTCATCACTAATGCCCGCCCCGCAGCGGTATGTCAATACAAAAGGGCATAGCGGCGAAGAAAACCGCTGATGCCAAATTTCAAAGTGCGAGACAGGTAATGTGCATGGCTTTGCTTGGTATCTAAGAGAATAAAAATCAGGCTTCCTGAAGGGCTTTGCATGTGATCAGTAGGAAAATCAACAAAGGGATTGCACACAGCCATTGGGAGAACAGCAGTTGTTTTTATACTCAGTGTCAGACTAGAAACGATCGGTTAAATGTACTTGATAACCCAGGTGTGCTTCGACGGAAGCCAGAGTTTTCAGCATAACCCCAGCCCATGCAGAATTATACCTGCTGCAGGGCTGGGTCTCAGTCAATCTTGTGATCATAACTAGTTCAGATCGGTCTGGAGTCGCACTGGGAATTTGTTTAGTTAAAGGACTCCATCACATACCTGGAAATGAGTCGTCCTAGATTGGTGAAAGTAAGTTTGAGAGAAATCTGGTGGTTGTTACCAATCACTGGAGTTCAGAGTCCATGGACACGTGTGCTATCCCTCAGCAGGAGGAGCTGCAAATGGAAACAGACGGGCTACTTCGCCGGAAACGCTGACGTCAGAGCGCGAGAGAGCGTGTCTTTGAATCTAATGTAAAGTGTGTGAAGTGACAGCGTCTTTGCTTTCCCACTGAGAAGACCTGAGACCTCATCAACACAGCTTAAAGGAAGGAATGGTTTCAGAAGACTCGGTACATGGTTAGCCAGCTCCAACTTAGAGCAGCACAGCAGAAGGGTGGGAGGGAGCCAGCTGCGCGCTCAGGCACGAACCGCTAGAGGCAGAAGGTTTACTGACAGACAGTACGCCTCCTAGTGCACCCCCCCAAGCCCTAACTCGGCTCTGCCTACTCACAGCTGTGGACGTCAATACACTAATCCCTCCCTGATCTAAGAGTCTCTTAATGCAGTCAGGTTGACGAATGGCATTACCAGGTACAGGGAGGAATTATCCTGGCTTCAGGGGATACCGCTCAGTTCTCGGAAAGCGAGGACATCATGATAGGAAATGCAAATTCTAATCGCCTTGCTGGGGGCAGCAATCTTATGAGAAACACAAGGCTCTTGACTTTCTCTTTATGGTAGGAAATCACATTTTTATGCAAATTGTACGTTATTATGCATGTTGAGTGATTTAGAATTTCCAGGGTGTGTGAAATTGGCATATGATAAAATCTCCATAAATTCTTGTACTACATATATTTTTTCTTCTATCTAGATACATTTTCTGGTAATTTTGTTTCAACATATGTTCTTCTGGGGAGACAACCTATATGTATGTCCAGTCATTCCTCTTTCGTTGCTGAGACAAATAGCCAACATCAAGATGAAGGGAGGAGAGGTTTATTTAGCTCAGTTATTGGAGGTTTCAGTCCATACTGGGCTGGCTCCTAGGCAGAGTGACACATGATAGAGTGACAATTTACAGCGGCAGCAAAGAGCAGGAAGAGTGAGAGCGGCAGCAGAGAGGAAGTTTGTCCCCCCGAGTTGCATTCAGGATCTCTGCCCCAGGTTGGGTGTAGTACTCCCACCTATTCACCCAGCAGGCCTCACGCCCATAACCCCAGTGGATCACGAGTTAATCACACACTGCAGAAGTCCGCCCCATGACTGCATGAGGCTCTGGTGAGGGACAGCTAGGCCCAGACCATAACCGTTCTTGAAGATATCATTAGTTTTCTCATTTTCAGAGTATCAGATACCATACATGACTGTACCATTCAGGATTTATTTTGCCGGCGAAATTTTAAAAATTTACCTGAATTGGTTGCAAACGGAAGTGAGTGGTAGTTCAGACAGAAGTCCAGGATGACTTCACACATTGTCATCTGATGCCTAGGAAGAACCAAATATCCATTTAATAAAACAGAAAAAAAAAACCAACTAGTGTTGGTCAGGATTGGCAGTGAGAGCAAGCACCAAGATTTATGATTAGAGCACGCTACTTGGCTTCCAGTTCAAAAATCAAGCATTGTGTGACAATCTGCCTTTTAACATGAAAATAGCACTCTGTGCTAGATGTACACTCGGTCGGCACCCAAGGAAGAATTAATGAGATGCCCACCAATAGTTCTGTAGATAGAAAGCCGGACAGGCTCCTGAACTCCAGGTGCTAAGACACAGGTTTAGAGGTGTGGCCGGTGCCAGAAAGACAGCACAACTGCACAGTGGCCACAGTGGTGTAAAATAAACAGAAGAACGTGTTCTCCTCAGGATCTGCGGAAAGGAAGTGATCCGCTCTACTAATGCTGTTCGTAGGGGAAGAGGCTTTGGAGGGCTGTTGTCAGAATTACGGAGCACGTCACCAGGGCTGACTATAGCAAGCCGCAGCTACCCTGGGCAGCACAGTCGTGCAACTGGGGTGGGAGCGTCCCACCGGGTGAAGCGCAGGCTTAGGGTGCAAGACCTGCTGCGGGCAGCGCAGCGGGTCTTCTGTTGTCCACGCGACTCCTCTCCGCGAGTAATGAGGGCCTGTGGAGTTGTGAGCTGTGTTCACATAGCGCTGGATAGTTCCAATGGTATGGTGGTTTTCAGGGAAAAAAAAAAACTGCAGAGGATTGAGGAAAGACTATGGATGACATAAATAGAAAGATGGACATTAAGGACTCACCGAATAACTCAGTGGATTAAAGCAGCTATGAGCAGGCACAGGAGCCTGGGTTCGGTCCCTGGGCCAGCCATGTCGGTGTAGGCCCCACCCCCAGGGCAGGATGAGACAGCATTGAGACTGGGCATGGTGGAGTGCGCCTGTAATCCCAGTTTTGGGGAGGCTGCAAACGGGGAAGGGGATCACTATGAGTCCGATCTAGTTTGCTCCACCTTGGAGCCAACCAAGTATGGACTGACACCTCGACTTACTGTGAGCTAAAGAACCCTTTCCTTCCTTAATTTGGGATGTTAGGTATCTGTCCGGGCATCAAAAGAAGAGTAAGCAAACAAGCACTGTAATTCCTGTGCCCACCCCTACCTGCTAACTGCTTCCATTGGAAAAGCCTCTATTCTCTCTCTCTCTCTCTCTCTCTCTCTCTCTCTCTCTCTCTCTCTCTCTCTCTGTCTCTTTCCTCTCTCTCTCTCTCAAATCCTTCCCCCTTCCTTCTACTCCCCTTCCATTTCTTTCTCTTCCCACTTGAAAAAGGTTTCTCCACTTCCAATTACGTAGCCATCATTTTGCTCTTTATTTATAATTTAGATTTCAAGAAACCATGTCTGATTTAGCTCACTTAACATACAGAATTGAGTCGCACCATTTACCTACCAGTTTATCCTTCTACAGGCAGAGGAATAGGCTGTGGTGTGTAACCACCACAACTTCCCTGGCCCTTCACCTGTTGATAGATACCTAGGTTATTTCCACATTTAGCTATTAAAACTCGGCTGCTATAAACATGGCTATGCAAATGTCACAGTAATATAGTGACTTTAATCTTTCAAGAAGATTCCTAGCAGGGACTATATGGGTCAAATGCAATTTCTATTTTTAGTCTTTTGTAGAATCTCGGAACTGATCTCCATAGTGATTGTACTAGAGTGCAGAAGAAATGGGAAATAAAACAGTACTGAATCTCACCCCTCAAAGAATGGTGATTATCAAGAAATCAAATAATAGCAAATACTGGCAAGGCTGGGGGACAGAAGAAACACTTCTCTGTTGTTATATATCATTTTTAAAATAAAATAAAAGAGAGAAAACCATTACTTCTTTTGTAAAATGACCATTATGAGATTGACAGAAATGTACTTCATAAGTACAAGTAGCTCAGTGAACTAAAGTTCCTGCTTGGGAAGAGCTTAGCACCCAGGATTGGATCGCTGGGCCTGCCTCGCTGGCCTGGCCCCAGGGCGCGCTGAGGTGGGCCATTCAGCCTGGGTGTGGTGGCGCGTGTCTGTAATCCCAGCACTTGGGAGGCTGAAAACAGGAGAATCACTAAGAGCGCGATCTGCATAGTGAGACCTCGTAGACCCTGTGCTCTACACACCCTGTACAAAAACAAAAACATACTTCATAAGGCAGCACCACTCTCACAAAGCAGCATCAGGAATGGAAATCGTTTAAATGAATTTGAATAGCACATACCTCTTAAAATTTGTTCTTAACACTGACTATAAATCATTCTCCTAATTTGTTACATTTGGTGAATTTTCATCTCAAATTGTTTTCTGTTGCTCTGGGAGGTCAAACAATTTTTATTTCATCAAAGCACAAAAACATAATTATGCTTTGAGTGAGAAGTAAAAAAAGAATGAGGCAAACATCTGAAGGAGATTTGTTTTTGATGTTACTATTCACACCTTTTAATTTATCCTTCCTAATTCACTCCTGATAAACTACACTTGTCAGAAAATGACTTGGTAAATGTGAGAATTCTAAGTTGCATAATTCAAATATGTAAACATACAGAAGGTGTTACTATTTCCTCAGGTAAAGGAAAATGAAATTACTATAAGAGACGAATTCAGTACTACAAACACATGTATATGCCATACAAAATGAGCTCATGCTACGTGTCGCACGGCCACCTGTGAGCTAGTGCTGCAGTACTACCCAGGAGATGGATGTTAATCGTATTTTATTCCCCTCTGCCCTCCAACTCCTTACCCTCAAGGAGATGTGTTTCTTACTTGGTCAGTTTGAACATAACTAAATTTTATCATCTTCAAATGTGGACCAATAATTAATGGTGAGTAGCTCTCTTTTGTTTTGAGAATCTGAAACTGTTCCTAATGGTGTATGTAGTGTTGCAGGTTTGAGGAAATCAATTATGTGTGCATGCGAAATAGCTTTCACTCCTACTGACAACCTCAAATAAACATATTGACCTGGAAGTGGAAATTTTTTTCACTGTTGCCTGGACTTCACTCATCTTCTTTATGAGAAAAGAAAACTTTGTATTTTAAGAAGTAATGGATAGTACCTATTAGCTTGGCAAAGTGAGCAAACTGCAAAAGCATAGGAAAGCTTAGGTAATTTCTCAATGTCCCCATCACGTTCATGTTGCGTCCAGAGAAGCTGAAGCCTGGGCTGGTTGCTGTGAGCCACCGTAGCTCCGTGCTGGTACCTCCGGGCTGGTTAACGCTGCTTGAGCTGCTGAAGAGTCAGCAGGAAGTTCCGCCATCCTGGGTGTGTGCAACTGTTTACGGGGAAGTGCCCTGGCCCTGTCGCCAAGGAAGGCTTCCCACGCTCCTCCTCTCTGGCCATAGAGTTCCTCCGTCCCTCTGGGTCCACTGCCATTAGGTGGACCAGCTTCCTCATGGCAGCTCTGCACTGTGATTTTCCCACTTTAAAATCAGCCTTCGAACCAGCTTTGGCTACTTAGAAATATGCATCTAAAGTTTGCACAGGTTTGTTCCTAAGTTGATGGCTGATTTTTTTCCATAATAGATGACATACCATGGCATAAGTGTATCACAATTAGTATATCTGCTCATCGATGAAAGCAAAAGGTGATTGAGTCTATTTGAACAAAGTTACCATAGAAACTCAACACTTAATCAAAAGTGATATAGTAGGTCAATATCTGCATAACAGACTGCTGATGTCTTAATGGGTTTGTGGAAACTATCAGACTGTTGACCAAAGCTTCTGCACTCCTGCAGCAAAAGTGGGAGCACGATTCATGGGCATCTTCATGCACAGTTGGCACCTCTAGCTTCGGGGACTTCAGGTGCTGTAACAGGGGTAGACTGTTGTAGTGACTTTGTTTGATATGAAATTCAGTCCTGATAAGTGGTGGGCAGCATAGCTCAGGCCTCCTCGCTGTATTTGCATCTCTGTGGTAGGGCGCCCATTGAAACAGTTCATCCATGTTTGAGTGGAGTTATTTGAATCTTTATTGCTGAATTTAAAGACTTTCAGTATGTTTTGGATATGCGTCTTGTTCCATGCATGCTTTCAACATTTTCCTATATCTGTAATTTAACCTTTTGTTATCTTGCAGTGTTTCTCACAGAACGGAAGTTTTACATTTAAAAAAAAATCCCACTTGACATGTCAGACTTCCAGCCAGAAATCCAGGAGTTTATTGTGCTTCAGTTTTATATTCTGCTAAGCTACTGAGCATAGTTTAAACACTTGCATTAGTTTTACCATCAGCCTGCTTTTGCTTCATTTTTACAACCAGGTCACCTGAAAATAGTTTTGATGTGTGCAGATTTTTTGGCTTTCTCCCTGCTCTCCTTTCTATACGGTATAGTAAATTCTGTATGCCCAAGAGTGGAGACGATGCATTTTAACTGCACAGTGACAGCTCCCCAGCTGAGCACACTGTTCTACCATCTAGGCACCAACTTTCACCCCAGTAAGTTAAATAACTGAAATCATTTTTCGTGTTGAATTTTTGTGTTCGCTATTGCTATTCTATAACATATAAAAAGTAAAGATGAGCACTGCCTCCGTTCATGGACTTATTTTTTCTCCACAATCCTCTCGCAAATTAAGCTGGATGGGAACCAATCAAATTTATCCATAAGATCAATACTCATCCTAGCCATCAACTGATTCAGTTCTCAACCACTTGGACAGGAAACCAGAATGGTGAAAAGAATTAAATTCATGAACTGAGGTATCACTGTATCATAGTATTTGGAAAACTATAAACATTATTCTAAATAAGTCTCCTTTCTTTTTATTTATTAAGTGTAAAGTATTTTTGTTCTTAGTTTAGTATCCCAAAGGCAAAAATGCTATCGCACTTAGTACATGTCATTACATTTTAAATGCCCACTTAAAAATATGCCAACACGCCTCGTGAGGGCTTGTAGATAAGCATTAATGACCTGCTGCTGAGATTGCATTCCCTCTCTTGCTCTGTTCATTAAGGATTGAGTTCTATAAAACTATTAGTCCTGCTGCTTCTCCAACCATGTTTTATTTCTCGTTTTTGAATGCTCCTATGACATAAGCCTATCCTACTTTATTTATATAACCTCCACCTAAGGACAAAATGATCATTTTCAACCAGTGCTCTATTATACATTTTCATTTACCCTGTTTTGTTATATGCACAGCCAAATGAGATAGATATAGAGAGGATGTGAATATAAATAACTTGACGATGTACTGAGAAGTTGCACATCTCAATGGTCAAAGCGATAAAATGTTTACTCATACTACAGGAGTGTGGGTTTCCAAGTTCTTGCTACCTTGTCGGTGTTATACAAGTGTTTAATTTTTACTAACTCACTAACTGTACATAGGTATCAGTTTTTAAAACATTTTAACTTCTCTACTCACATGTTTGCAGCAATTATTTTGGTTGCTATGATTTGTCTGCTCATATCTTTTCATACATGATAGGTACATAGGTAGATAGATGGACAGACAGATAGACAGATGTTAATCTCACATACATTGGTCAAGCAGACTTGAGGGCTTTTTGTGACAGTGTTGGGGAGATGAACGTGTAAATCGATGTATGGTAATAAAGTAAATTATACTCTATAATATGTGTGAGCCTTGTGCAATCAGGTGAAGAGTTTAAAAGATGGTCTAATCTGTTCTCCTCTAAGGAGAAGGGAATTCTCTCAGAATGTTGACTTTGAATTTACCCAGCAACCAGACTACCCTGTAGATTTTCACGCTTAAGCCAGTCATGTGACCCACTTTTTCAAAGATCCTCCTCCCTCACCTACACTCCCTACATTCTTTCGAAGAATAATAAAATATTAATTTTCATAACATTTTAGTGGCTACTGTATTTGTATTTAATTATTCCAAAATCTTTCACATTAGGTCTTTTTTAGGTAGTCTGTTATTGCAAGTTTACATGAAGTAAATTCAATTATTCTATATTTTTTCTGTTGCACTTCTCATAAGTACACATCTTTCTGCATTTTGAAAATGTCTTACTTTGGGCTGAAGGAGAACTAGCGTTTATCTTTCATTCACTCATCTGCTTCCATTCTACTTATTTTCAAATTGCCTTCACCGGGCTCCCTGGTTTCTCCGTCCCTAGGCGGATCTTACAAGGAAATACCCAACCTCCACTCTCAGGGGTTATAACGAAGACACCACTAGGCCGGGAGGCCTACAGATAGCAGAACGCACAGCTGGGCCCTCTGCAGCACGCAGGTCACAGCTCGGGTGCACCTGCAGGCAGTGTTCTAAGAGGGCCACGGCTGTCTCTCACCACACCACGCTCACCTTTAGCCCTGCGGCCCACATTCTGAGATGAGGGTTTCAAATTTGTTGCTCTGCAGCGATCGAACACCCCTGCCGTGTCTGCTGCAGACACCCACGCCCGCCCTCTCCTCGGCCCTCCCTTTCATTTCCTCAGTCCACTGGGCCACGCTGCTGCCCCTGACCCTCATGGATCAGATACTGCAGCTCTTACCATAGAAACGTCCACCACCTTTCGAAAATTTAAATGGGAAAAAGCAACACTGACAGACTCAAAATGAACACAAAACAAATGAATAATGAATGAGCAAAGACACAAACCCGACTACATTTCCACTTCATAGTCGAGGAAGAGGGAGATGGAATACAGTAGGTAATCAGAAATTGCTGCAATTTGACAGCTAACAGGATGCATTTTACCATCTTCGGAGTTTAGAGAAGAATTAGTTCAGAATGAGATTTTTCTAAAAACCCCTCATAAAAGAGGGGAAAAGGAAAGCCAAATATGCCAACAAAGCAACGAATTCCTTTTACTGGATTACTTTGTATATTAGCGTTTACCTCTCAGTTACTGTTGCAGCAGCCTGCCTTCTGATGTGCTTTTTCTCTTTACTTTTTTTTTTTTTTTGCTTAGGTAAGTATTTTGAAACTTAGGCAGTCTTTAAGATGTTTTGACAAAAGGAAAAAAAAAACTTTAAAAGTAGGGCTGAGGGTTCTCTTTTTCTTTCTCCAAAACTGTACTGTGAATGTTCAGACCAGGAGGCGCTGCACCCTGAAGAAACGCAAAGCACATGTCTCGCTGCTACATGTGTGTGCTTAAACTGGGCTCAACAGAGGAGAAAGGAAAGCTCTAAGCCATGCATAGATTGTGCGCGTGTGTGTGTGCGCGTGCGTGTGTGTGTGTGCGTGCGTGTGTGCGTGTGTGTGTACGTGCGTGTGTGTGCAGGCGTGTGTTGCTTCATTAGCGGCAGAGTCAACTAGTCAACTTCTGACCTTCTGGTTCATCTCACAGTAGCAAAGCTGAGAGGTTCCCTGGCTGGACCTTGGCACGCTCCGAGACGAGTGGGTTGGTCGGCAGTGAGAGCGTGCGATGATTCCACTGTGCAGTGCTGCGAGCGTGCGGGCACTGTGGCCAGGGCTGTGGACGCTGCTCCATGGGTTCTGCCGCATTCGATCCCTGCTCTGTAATCCCGAACTCTTCGCATCTCAGCCTCCTACTTTATAAAATGCAAAGTCATGCTACCCTGTCCTTTATGCCTGTACATTAAGCGTGGAAATATGAAGCACACACGAAGAGCTAATTCTGTTCTGCTCCTTCTATGAAATAAATGCTGGTCAGTCAGATAGCTCAGTAGACTAACGCGCCTGCTTAGGCAGAGCGCAGCAGCCAGGTCTGATCCCTAGCGTGCCTGTCAGCCCCGCCCCCATGGTGCGCTGAGGTGGGGAACGAGAATGGGCATTGAGAGGCTGAAAGCTGGAGAATCACTACGAGCCGCTCTCTGAAATGAGACCCTGTAGACCCTGTAGACCCTGTAGGCCTGTGGATGCTGCTCCATGGGTTCTGTAGACCCTGTAGGCCCTGTAGACCCTGTAGACCCTATACCAAATACATTTTTTAAAAGATTAAAATAAATGCTGACAGGAAAAAATGATAGATACTTGTCACATGACAGGAGCATCTCACTTGTGCTCCTTTCATAGGCCACAGGGAATCGGGACACAAGCAAACTCTTTCCTTAAATACTGTTACACAGTCAGGGTCGTGAGCAGCTGGGCTTCCTACTGACTAATGCTATCAGTTCAGTTATAACACATGTTCTGTCCGGATATGTGATATTCAGAATTGCATTGTAAATCAGAGGTCTTACAAATTCCAGTAAATACTTTCAATTTCTTTAATAGGATCTAGACTGTGACTGAAAATAAATAATTATGTATTTCGTGACAGGAATATAATACACCTCTTACAATTCATATCTGGATGTCCTCTCAAGGCTTTATGTAGTCAGAGGTGGCGCTTTTAGAAGTGGCTAGATCTAGGATGTGTGGGTGCGGATTAGGGGAATGGTGATGGGGCTAAGGGCAGGCCACACCTCACGAGATTGCTCACTCATTTATCGTTCTTCTGGCCACAGGTAGTGGGAACCCCCTTACTGGAGGTAGGATACAGGTGGCACCCCTGAAAAGGCTCGCATCCTCACGGGGCAAAAGGCAAAGGGAGACACGCTGTGCGGAGCCATCCACACACCCTGGCATGGACTGCTTCTCCTCGGCAAGGTCCCTCTTCCGTGCCACCTCCCTTGAAGCTGGCCACCTCTCTGGCTGGCATTTCTGCCAACTGTGAGGTGGAATCAAGCTTGCTCCCTTAAACTGTGGGCATCAGGCATTTTGTCCCACAAAGAGAAATAAACGATGACAAAATGCAAACCTACATCCTTTATGTTGCTTTCGTTTGTTTGTTTGTTTACATTTCAGAATATACTAGCAATTGGTACACGGGACTTGTGCTGAAATATTTTTGGAACAGGACTTCCAGAGGGTTGGTTCATCGGACATGGGTAAGACAGTTTCTCGACCTCTTTCTCTCCAACAATGAAATTAACTCGAAGGATTATCATACAACTTACTCTACCTTCCACCTCCTATTTCTTCTTTCTAAATAGATAAATCCATCAATATTGAAATTTTAAATATCTCATCACTATCACCTCACATTCTTGCTGTAATTTTTGATAGGTTAATTGTTTCATTTCACGGCATGTACTGTGATGATCGGTGAGACAAATTTTAAAATGTTTGTCTATATGTAACAAACCAGTTTCCATGATGAATGTCTATTTTTCTTGCTGTTTCCCAGAGTAGAAGATAGACTGGGAGGCTGCTTGATTTACATCCTGTGACCCACGGCCCCTTTTCTATATCACATTTATCCCAGCCAATAATGTTGAGTAGTTATTGGATGCCACTTTCTGATTTTAAAAAGTATGTAATCTGCTTTAAGATCACAAAACCTCTATCGAACAAGTTATGTCATGACCTCATTATTCCTGAAAGAAACCATTTTTTTCCTAGAAATACAGGCCATTTTGCTGGATATCTTTTTTTTAAAGATTCTTGTATCATAGAAAAAAATTTCACTTCCTACATTCTATTTTAATCTACCCAAGTTTCATCATTATTATAATGAATACTTTCAATAAGTGGAATTTATCAGGTTGCTTTTAGAGTGACAACACTTAAAACCTCCTTGAGAAATTCATTGTTTTAGACAAGGAAAATGACTTTGTAGCATAGAAGGAGCAAATAGAATGAGACGCCGCCTTATTATAATGATGATGCTACGATCTATTTCCACGACAGTCATTGTCCCTACATCCACAGATGAACAAAGAGAGCACAGAGAAGCCAAGTAACTCACTGTGAAGTGACTGCCCTATGACTTCCTGCTATGACTGGGCCTCAGATCCAGCCAGTTTGACTCGGGAAACAATCCTCCTAAACTCCGAGTGGCATCGTGCTAGCGGCACAAACCGAAAAGCCAAGCAATAAATGCCCCTCCCTCCAGCTTGATGGCTGGTGAGTTTAAACTTCAATTTACCTTTCAAGCTCATGGAAAGCAAGCTGTATTTGAGTGAATGTTGTGGTTTGTGTATGGGTGTCCCCATGAAGCCTCATGCAGTCATGGGGCAGACTTCTAGAGTCTGTGATCCACTGGGATTATGGATGCGAGTGCTGCTGGGATTATGGGTGAAAGCGCTGCTGCGCTGAGATGTATGTGAGCACTACACCCAACCTGGGGCAGATCGACAGAGCGCAGTTTAAGGCAGACATACTTTCCTCTGTAGCCACTGTCACTGCTACTCCTCCATTTTTCTCTCTGCTCTTTGCTGCTGCCAGGAAAGCTTACTCTCTGCCATTGCCACTCTGCCTTGGATCCAGCCAAGTATGGACTGAAACCTCCAGTACCTGTGAGCCAAATAGGCCTTTCCTTCTTTCATTCTGACTGTCCGTTATTTGTCCCAACGATGAGGGAAGTGTAACCGAGACAGAATTTTGTACCAGAGGAGTGTGGTTGTTGCTGTGGCTAAACCTGACCGTGTGGATTACAAGTTTCTAGGAGTGGCCTGCAGGAAGAGATAGGAAAAGTGTGGAGAGGTTGCCTACAAGTGAAGAGCTGGAGTGCCTTCAGCTGTCCTGTAGTGGAGATTCTGGTCAGACCTCAAAAGACCAGGAGGCTGATAGAAATCTTGCCTGTAACGACCGAGCTAGTAAGGTTTCTGTTGGGAAATAGGACTGCATTGGTTTTTGGACTCCAGGCGATGTCTGTTTTTCTAGGCAAAAAAGTTTGTCTGCATTTTTCTTATGTCCAGAGACTTTTCTTGAGACTGAGATTAAGCATGCTGGACTGATTAATCTTTCAAAAGATATTTCAGAGCAACCAAATATTGGGGCAGTGGTATGGCTACTGTTGGGGGCTTTTAGTCAGATTTGTGTTGAGAATCAAGAGCAAATAGCCCAGCAGGATGATTTAAGGTGTTGTGAGTTCGACCAGAAAGGAAGCTCCAATAGAGCTATAGAATACAAAGATAGAGCTGAGAGGATTTCCATTGCCAAGAAAGAACAAGAGAAGGAAAGGATGGCCTGAGGGCAACACAGGAGGTGGCAGGTCTCTACCCTTTGCAGCCTTAGTATTGTAAGGGTGAGAGACTTTGCCTTAGGGAAAAAGCCACAGAGCCCCTTGTTCCAGAATAGTGCGAGCATAGAGAATTTTCTTCTTGGAATCAGGATCAGAGTGCTCAGCAATCCAAGCACTCAACCCCCACATCCAAGAGAGAAGAAATTCTGGCTACTGCTCCAGCTGGCAGCAGACATTGGCATCAACCATGTGGCATTGGTTTTAGGTGCTTACAGAATACAAGAGTTCTGAGGTGAAGAAGGCTTGTACTTTGATTTCAGAAGAGGTCCTGGTAAACCAGGCAGTGTGCCCCTGAGAGGGCAGTGTGTAAAGTTGTGTGAGAGAGATGCCTATTCTGTGGTACCCCAAAAGTTTGGAAGAGCCAGGAACATGGATCATCTAAGGGAAACTGCAAGGAGGGAGAAAAGCTGGCTCAAAAGAGAAGCTAGAGAGCTACCACCATAACTGCCATAGGCATGCAGCCAAATGGAGCCCCTAATTTGCCACACATTGCTTCAGATATTCCACTTGGAACTATAGGATTTAATGTTTGTCTTGCTGGATTTTGGACTTGTGTTGGTACCAGTGCTTTGTATTCCCCTGTTGTTTATACCTTTTGGAATGGCAATGTTTATCCTGTTCCACTGAATGTTGGAAGTGTTTAACTGTTCATTTGTACAGGGACTCACAGTTAAGAATTTGCCTTAGGACTTGAAA
>PVJA010044093.1:0-16395 GCA_004027025.1 Myocastor coypus | reverse complement strand
AAAAAAAAAAAAAAAAATTAATTTTTTTTCTTGTTTCACAACTTTTGTTTGTTTGTTTGTTTCTTTCTTTCTTTATTTATTTATTTTATTTATTTATTTTTTTTGTCTTTTTGAAACAGGGTCTCGCTATGCAGTTCAGGCTAGCCTTGAGCTCACTTTTGTAGCCCAGGCTGGTCTCGAACTTGCACCGATCCTCCTATCCTCCTGCCTCAGCCTCCCGAGTGCTGGGATTACAGGTGTGAGCCACCACGCCCGGCTTGTTTATTTATTTTTATGGCCGGCTCAACATGCCTTGAGGGCAGGGCTGGCACAGCATGTGGTGCCGGGGATCGAACTGGGGTCCCTACAGCTGCCCAAGCTTTCCTAAGCAGGCGCTTTAGACCACTGAGCCATCCTGCCAGGCCCCTTTCGTTGTTTTATTTTTTTTTATTTTTTTATTTTTATTTTTTTTTATCTTTTTGAGACAGGGTCTCGCTATGCAGTTGAGGCTAGTCCTGTGCTCACTTTTGTAACCTTTCGTTGTTTTAGAATGGACAATTTTTGCAAATGCTTCCTAGTTTTCTAGCTGCCTTCCAACCTCTCTTTTTTGATCTATCAGAGAGGCCTCAAGTGTGAGTCCTTGCAGGGGTTCGCTGTTCACCCTCCCACAGACGTTCATGGAGTGTATGGCTTGTGGAAGCTGCTTTCACAAAGGTCACTTCAGCAGGGTGCAGTGCTGCACCCCATTACCCCCAAGGCTGAAGCAGGATGATTACAAGTTGGAGGCTACCATGGATAACTCAGTGAGACCCTGTCTGCAAAACTAAGATGGCCAGAGGAGGCATTGAGATCCCATTGCCCAGTACCACACAGGAAGGAAGGAAGGAAGGAAGGAAGGAGAGAGAGAGAAAAAGAAAAACCAGTGATTTGTCTTTGCTTTCTTTGATACTTTCTCTGTTCTTATTTCTAACCACATGTTCATAGTTCTTGGAACTTGAATACTTCATGTTTCTTGTGGTACATTCTGTTAAGAGTTCTTATAAAAGATGTAGGAAAATAGGGGTTGTAGAGGTATATAGTATGGGAGAAAGATTCACTCTCAGCTTCTTACAGCTTACCATGAGGGTGGCAATTTATTCTCAGTGACTCCTACAGATAAAGCTCGTGCTTCAAGAGTTAACCACGGGTAGGTGAAGGGAAGATCGCCATTGCCAAGTTCTAGGTTTCTGAAGGTCTTGACCCTGCCCTGTGCTGCTCATGTGACCTTAACTTTTCTGTGCTTTGGGTTCTTCATCCATAAAAATGAGGTATTTTTACTTATCAAGTAAAAAGTACACTGAGGTGCCTCACAGGGCCACAGCAATACTTGAGTCACCCAGAAGTTTGTCATTGCTGGCTTTGCAGGACCAGCAGGGGAATAGACTGTGGCTAATGCAGGAAGAACCTTCTGACAGTTGGGACTGTTGAGCCGGTTGCAGCCAACGCAGATGCGTCTGTCATTGCTTGTGGTTCAGGGAACACAACCCTGGACCAAACAGTGAGAGGCTTGTATCGGTTGGTGGGAGATGAGAGCAAAACCCGAAGCCCAGGTCGGATACAGAAATAGATTATACCATCTTAATCTTGATCTGCTTATTTTCTCCAGTCCAAGTATTTCATTCTCTTATTTTGTGTATTAAAAATAACTTTGAAATACAGTTTGCATGCAGCAAAATTCACAAATCTTGGGTGTGTAAGTGATGGATTTGATAAGCATACACTCACTCCTGGCACTACACCAGGTTAGAGGGCATCTCCGTCGTCTTTGAAAATTCCCTCAGGGATGGATTCTTCTTTGCCAGCTGTTACCTCAGAGGCTTTATACATATGACACGGGGTATAAGTACACACACAAAAAAATCAAGTCCTGATAAAAGCAGAATCCAGTTTTTGTAAAGCTGCTCTGCAGCTTCGCAGAAGTTCCGGACCCAAAGTATCTTGTCAGTAGCCGTTAGCCATGAGTGATCGTTGGCTGTGATCCTTGGCTGGAAGGTCTTTGTGGCGCCTGTACTTGTCACACCCATCACTTTTCATAGACACCGCGATATAGTTAGATGTCTTTTTTTTTTAAGAATTTTTAGCCGGACGTGGTGGCTCACGCCTGTAATCCCAGCACTCGGGAGGCTGAGGCAGGAGGATCGCTGCGAGTTTGAGACCAGCCTGGGCTACAAAAGTGAGCTCAGGACCAGCCTCAACTGCATAGCGAGACCCTGTCTCAAAAAGACAAAGAAAAAAAAAAAGAATTTTTTATTTTAATTATTTTTTTCTTGTTTCGGAACCTTTGTTTGTTTGTTCACTCATTTTTATGGCTGGCTCAGCCCACCCCGAGGGCAGGGCTGGCGCAGCATGTGGTGCTGGGGATTGAACTACGGTCCCTGAAGCCGCCCAAGCTTTCCTAAGCGGGGGCTTTAGACCACTGAGCCATCCCGCCAGGCCCTAGTTAGATGTCTTAAATGAATCTTTACTAGCATTTAGATCCTGGAAGCAGGAGTATTTGGGCACAAGTGGAACATTTATTTACCTATATCTGTGCATATATAGTCTGCCAAAAAGTCTATACACACTCAGGAAAAGAAAAACACCAGTATTTTAACACTAAATGTATTGAGACACCATGAGATTCATGCCAGTTACCTTTGGCCTCTGCAACCACAAAAGGTGCCCACGGCCACCGGGGATCCGGTAACAGTAACTGCTGCTTGAGCAGCCTTGGTCATGAGGTGACTATCTGTGCATCCTCAGTTTGTCCCCTCAGGGCCCGCAGTGTCATGGATTTTCTGTGATACACAACTTTCTCTAGGGTCCTTCATACAGGATAATAACATCTGTTGAAAAAAATCATACTATTTTTCTTTGAAGTGTGCATACGTGTTTTGGCAGATTCTGTATATTGCCCTTCCGCTACCCCAGTTTAGTTTTCTTAAGTAGGAGATCAGAGAAAAGATTGGCTGGTAGGTGTGATGATGTTGGACAGAACTTTTTTCCTATGTTTAAAGTAACAGGTGTTTTTATAATACTATTGGACAAGAGATATATACATCTTTTAAATACCAAGGAGAGTATTTCCATCTAGTAAAACACATGGTAACATCAACAGAAGCCTGTAAGGTTTGACAAAGGAGAAGAAATTCCACATAGAGCATGTCTTGTGGAGAACAGTTGCAGTGACATAGTTGAGATGAGCAGGCACATCTGTACTTTGCAGTCTGTAAAGAACAAAGGCCAGTGGGTAGCCCTTGACATGTGAGGTATGCAGGCTCGGGTGCCCCTGAGAACTGGTGAGATGCTCTATTTCTAGACCCTTAGTGCTAGTAAGCTTTCTTCTGTAATTCTTACAAAAATACCATGGAGTGGCTATATAGGTCATTTATCCTCAGTTTTAATCTGAAGAAAGAGGTTGAATGTAGGTGATCAGACCCAATAATTAGCTTTTGCTATTGATTCTGGGCATGGCAGCAGTGTACCTCGGGTCCCTGTGTCTCCTCTTCCTCCTCTTCTTGCTCTTCCTCCTCTTCCTCTTCACCCTCCCCCTTGCTCCCCCTTCACAGGCCCTCTCCTTCCTCAGCCCTTGGCTCTCCCAGGCTTGTAGTGTGAGGGAGTGTCTGCCCTGTGTCCTCACCCAGAGCGCAAAGGAGCGAGTCATGGTACGGTGGGCACAGGTCGGCGCTGCAGCTCCTGCTGCCCCGTGACAGATCTGCTCATCCCAGATGGCAATGAAACAGCGAGGAACACTGCACTTCTTTTACCTGCCAACTGATTTGAGCAGCCATATACCTAGGTTTACTAAGCTTTACCCGTTGTCTGTCCACGTGTGTGTTGCACTGTCTGCTTACGTCTCCTCAGTTTCTTCAGAAAAGCCACCTTCATTTTGCTCGTTCGCTGCAGTGCACCCTTCTAGTTTTTGTGTATCATTTTCATTTTACCGTCTGCTCCATCCGCACTGCCCTGTGCGTTCTGTCATTTCCTGGTTGTTTGGTTCATGTCCCTGCACCTCTCCCCACCCTCCAGAAAGCTTCCTTAGGGAGTGGTCACAGACCTTTGTGTTCATGGCCATTACCCAGGTACCCTGTATAGTCATGTCTTTGCTTGCTGGTCCTACAGCCGAAGTTGTGGGTTCTAACTTGGAGCGATTGGCACAGGGAGCAGGGGTGAGAATCTTCTGCCTTAGATGTGATTACTGGGCAAGCTCCAGGTGAAGCAACCAGCGGACAGGCTCAGCTGCTCGCTCTGTGTCCCCAAGGAGATGGACAGTGACCAGGGGCAAGGAAGGGGCTTTACTTAGCTCAGCCATGCTGGGAAGGAAGCACAGATAAGTTGGGATCTGTTTCTCAGGGGTTTAAAAAAACGTCAGGGTTCCTAAAGGGAAAGGGAGCAAAATGAAGGACTCGGGGGCTTTGTTTCGGGGAAGTTTGCTAAGCTTTCAGGGCTGCTGGCAGATGGTGTTGTGGTTGGTCCGGGTTATCAGAACTGTATTTTTGAGATCTGGGGAGAGCTGTCATGGCTTGAGGGGTCACCTGGGTTCTAACAGGAGAGGAGAGGACGCAGCCTCACTTCCCTCATGGGGTGAGCCCTCCGGTGTTGGACCTCGTCATGGGGAGCTGCTTAGGCTCTACTTGCCTGAAATCCAGTTGGGTAGAGGACTCAGGACTTGTAGGCAGCACCCGAGGGGGTCTGGGACTGGCTGCTGTGAAAGCTGCCAGTTAGGTGACTGTCCTGAAGAGTACCGTGACTAGCTAGCTGCTACCAGGTCAGGGAGTGTGAGAGGCAGGCAGCGGGCGCAGCCCCTGGTAGTCCCAGGCAGCCTTTGTGCCCCACTCCTACTTCTGCTCCGCTTTTTCTGATCTTGAGACCTTCCTGGAGTTTTACCAGATAGGATGATAGGTACATCCTTTTGTAGGCTGCTTCTGTGTTTTGTTTGTCCCCCCCCCGTGGGACCAAAAATCAAATTCAGGACCTTGTGCTTGCCAGACAAGCACTTACTCCACTGGGCTATCTTCCAGCACCCTGTGTTGCATGCGGCTTCCTTCGCTGTTGTTTATTCATCAGCTGAGTGCAATTAGGACTTTTCTCTAGAGTTAGGTGAGGATAGCAGGGTAAGAAGGAGACACGTTTTAAAATTCTAAGCCAGAAGATGCTTTTGACAACTTTGAGCATTTGATTTAGCATATTTAAATTTATATAAAGAGATTATCGTTTCCTAAGAATTAATAGAATACTTTGAGATGTTTATAGAATATAAAATTAATATAATGCTGAAATACAAATCACCTGTGTGTGAATATAATTTGTACCCTAAAATTATTTCTAAAGTTCAGAACGAGGAAAGCTAACAAATGAGGCCCCAAGACCGTTGTGCAGGAGAGGATTAGCTGCTAAATGATAATTGGAGTGTTTGTCAGCAAGGGAGTTTCCACATAGCATAAACTTACCTGATATTTTTAATGTTTTAGAATTGGATAGAGGGGCTGGGGAGATAGCTCAGTAGAATAAGCACTTGCCTGGCAAGTGCAAGAAGCCGAGTTCAATCCCTGGTTCTGCAAAAAAAAAAAAAAAAGAAAAAGAAGGAGAATTGGAGAGAATTGCTCGTTTCCCAGTATAAAATGTATGTACTAGTTCGGGTTATCTTGTTGCTACAATAAGATAAAAGCAATTGCACTTGTGGAAAGTCCTTTGAATTTAAGAAAAGTGAATTGTACAATATTGGGCTATATAGTTAAATTAAGGTTGCAGATTGTGTTTTATTTTAGTGTAAAATAAAATTTGTTTTGTCTTCTAAGTCAAAATATGTCTGTGTACAACTTTTTATTTCTTAATACATTTTGGGAAATTTAATTGCTACTGTATGGTTCAGGGGTTTAGTGCAAGAAGAAGAACAGTTGATGGAAGAAAAGAAAAAGAAAAAAGACGACAAGAAAAAGAAGGAAGCTGCTCAAAAGAAGGTAGTATATGGTAAACTTTATGTTAAGTGATTTAACAGACAAAAGAAAATTTTATCTGACTTTTTTGAAGCATTTGATTTAATGTTTTAACTTCAGTCAATTTAATACTTAATGTATTTGAATATGTGTATGAAGTGACTTGCTGAGTTCGTACAATTTAAAGCATAGTGTTCAGCCGGACGTGGTGGCGCACGCCTGTAATCCCAGCACTCGGGAGGCTGAGGCAGGAGGATCGGTGCGAGTTCGAGACCAGCCTGGGCTATGAAAGTGAGCTCAAGGCCAGCCTGAACTGCATAGCGAGACCCTGTCTCAAAAAGACCAAAAAAAAAAAAAAAAGCCTAGTGTTCAGTCTTTCTGATGGTTTTTGCAAGGTAAGTACATCATGCAGCTTTTTTTTTTTTCTAAGTAGCATTTTGTAATTTTAACTTACTTACTTACTTTCTTTCTTTCTTTTTTTCTTTCTTTCTTTCTTTCTTTCTTTCTTTTCTTGTTTCAGAATCTTTGTTTATTCACTCACTTTTTATGGCCGGCTCAGCCCACCCTGAGGGCAGGGCTGGCGCAGCATGTGGTGCCAGGGATCGAACTGCGGTCCCTGAAGCCGCCCAAGCTTTCCCAAGCAGGTGCTTTAGGCCACTGAGCCATCCCGCCGGGCCCCAATCATGCAGTTCTTTTAACTTTCACTTAGCTCTTCCTAGGCATTTCATAGTTACCTGAGTGGGAAAAGTATGGTAGCCACACAGAGAGGACCTGAAGCTGCCTTTTCCCACAGGGCACATAGGACAGATAATGTGGCTTTCAATTTTATTTAGTCTCTCTGGGCCTTAGTTTCCTTACATTTTGCCAATAAAATAACATGGCACATTAATGCAGTAGAGTAAAAAAAGTAAGAGGAATATAGTACTTAAGGAAAAAGTAGGGGAGCTGGGGAGATAGCTCTGAAGCACAAGTGCCTGCTGGGCAAGTGCAAGGTCGTGAGTTGGAACCCCGGTCCCACAAAAAAAAAAAAAAAAGAAGAAGTTAGGGCCCGGTGGGATGGCTCAGTGGTCTAAAGCCCCTGCTTGGGAAAGCTTGGGCAGCTTCAGGGACTGCAGTTCGATCCCCAGCACCACATGCTGCACCAGCCCTGCCCTTGGGGCGGGCTGAGCCAGTCATAGAAATGAGTGAATAAACAAACAAAGGTTCTGAAACAAGAACAAAATAAATAAATGAAATAAAAAATTAAAAAAAAAAAGTAATGCTATAGGGAATAGTAGTAATACTATTGGAAATAAAGTGTTAATTTCCTGTTCCATTTTTGTTTGGTCCCTCCACTGTTTTTTTTAAGAATTTTTTATTTGTTTTTTTTACTTTTTTTTTTTTTTTTTTTTTTTTTTTTTTTTTTTTTTTTTTTTTTTTTTTTTTTTTTTTTGGTCTTTTTGAAACAGGGTCTCGCTATGCAGTTCGGGCTAGCCTTGAGCTCACTTTGGTAGCCCAGGCTGGTCTCGAACTTGCACCGATCCTCCTGCCTCCCTAGTGCTGGGATTACAGGTGTGCGCCACCACGCCTGGCTTTTTTTAATTTTTTATTTATTATTTTTTTTCTTGTTTCACAACCTTTGTTTGTCTATTCACTCATTTTCATGGCTGGCTCAGCCCACCCCGAGGGCAAGGCTGGCGCAGCATGTGGTGCCAGGGATGGAACCGCGGTCCCTGAAGCCGCCCAAGCTTTCCCAAGCAGGCACTTTAGACCACTGAGACATCCCTCCGGGCCCCTCCACTGATTTTTTTTTAAATTGTTAGTTTACATTAACATGCAGCACTTTAGAATAAATCTGAGACAGTAAGTGTATGAGAACCCTAATCAGTACAAAAAAAACTATAGCCAAAGCCATAGATATTATATTAAGGCAGCAGTGAATGTCTTCATAAAATTCTTTCAAGCTTTTAAAACTGAAGACTGTTGATAGTTAATTAAGCTTAGCATTTATCTTGCATATCAAGGTTTCAGAGACCTTAAAATGAAATTACTGTTTTCTCTATTTTAATGAGAGGTAACTACTTTAGTAGCTCAGTATGCCCCTCGCATGCTGCACACTATGCTAGGAACTGGAGACGACAGCAACATCCCTGCTCAGTAAGGAAGACACAGGCAGGATCCACAGTCGGTTGGTTGGTGAGGCATTTATTTACAGGAGACTGTTGATGCGTGAGGGTGCCTGAGAGTCCAAGGTGGGGCTGGGGGCAGGAAGTTTCCTTCCAATAGAAATCATTCAGGAGAGTAAGGAGAAGGGTGGAGGTCGCAGCAGGTAAACGCAGAAGGCAGCGCCTGTGGCCCGGCTGCGCTAAGGCGTGGGTTCTACCAGCAGGAGTGACAGTAGAGAAGACAAAGGTGGGGAGTCTAGTGTGGAAAATGTGGAATTGGGTTGGGAAGAGCAGGTACTGCAGAGTGAAACATGGGCAGAAACAACTGGGTAGTCCACAGAAACTGCCTGAAAGAGGGAGTAGGGGATCCAGAAAGGGAGAGAGTGATTAATAATTCAGTTTCAGATGTGCTGAGTTTAGGGTGTGGGGGAGGGGTGGAGCACAGAGCATTTTGGAGAACCGAGGAGAAGATGAGGTGATGGGTGACCCCACTTGTGTACCATGGCTGCTGTCGTGGGACATCAGGACGCAGGGGTGTAGGTCTTTTGGTAGGTTTCCCATGTGGATTGTTGGTATGGGCAGGTGCCTTGGGCCTCTGCAGAGACATACTCAGTCTTCACTTAGGATTTATGTCAATGGTTAGGGAAAGGCTTATTAAACTCATGTTCTATGCCAGGAGTAGAGTATCCCCCAGTGGCAAGAACTTCTAAAATACATCAGAGTCCATTGGAGAGGATGCTTGGGTTTGCTTTATGTAAGATTAGTAGTTAGACTAGCAAGGATTTTGTTATGCTTTGTTACTGTTAGGTTCCTGTTTGTCCTGCCACCTAACGAACACCAGATTTAGCTATCCATTCGGAATGTAGGACAGTATGTAGAATGGTTGGGAAACAAGTCCAAGGCAGTACAATAATTTTTTTTAATCTTTTTTTTTTTTTTTTTGTGTGTGTGTGTGTGTGTGTGTGTGGGACTGGGGTTCAAACTCACGACCTTCCACTTGCCAGGCAGGCACTTGTGCCATGGAGCTATCCCCAGCCCCTAGATTTACTTTATTATTATTTTTTTTAATTTTAAAAATTTTTAAAAATTTTATTTTGGGGTCCGGCAAGATGGCTCAGTGGTCTAAAGCGCCTGCAGGTGGCTGCAGGGACCACGGTTAGATCCCCGGTACCACATGCTGTGCCAGCCCTGCCCTCAGGACAGGCAGAGCCGGCCATAAAAATAAATAAACAACAACAACAAAAAACACTTAAAAAAAAAGATTTTCTTTTCTTTTCTTTAACCCTCATTTATTTATTTGTGTTATGGCCGGCTCAGCCTGCCCTGGGGTGGGGTGGCACAGCATGTGGTGCCAGGGATGGAGCAGCAGTCCCAGCACTTGCCTGAACTTTTCTAGGCAGGTGCTTTAGACCGCTGAGCCATCTCACTGGCCCAGAGTTACATGGTTTTGTTGTTGTTGTTGTTGTTGTTTGTTTTTTATTATTATGGCTGGCTCAGCCTGCCCTGGGAGCAGGGCTGGCGCAGCATATAGTGCTGGGGACCGAACTGAGGTCCCTGTGGCCACCTAAGCTTTCCTAAGCAGGCGCTTGACACCGCTGAGCCATCCTGCCGGCCCCTAGCATGATTTTTTTTTTAAATACCGTATTTTGTGGGTATAATAGTGTTTAAGTTGTAGCATTAATAAGCCTAATCACTCCAAGTTCATCTTTGTGTTGTTCTGTAGCCAGGTTTCTGACTCAGTGGCAGTGGTTCCTTAGATATGTGCAGCATGAAGTAGCCTCCCACAAACGAATGTGGTCGCCACGGCCTTCGTGTTTGCACCAGGTCGTGAAGTGAGCTTTTCGCTCTCTCCCACGTCATTGCTCCTCACAGCCCTTGCTGTAGCATGTCATCCACACCACGTTCTACTGGAAGGATCAGAGTCTGCAGATGAGGCGGCTCTGTGGGATGTTGCTGTGTGTCCTGTGGGCGTAGTGATACCTGCCCACTGAGCACGGAATAAAGGAGAGTTTAATACATCTAGTATGTGTTAAATTTAATGTTATACACTGACACTGTAAGACTACTCCAAATTTCAGAAAGTCAGCTTAGGGCTGGATTTGATACAGCCTGTTGGTGAAGTGAAGACGTCTGGTATTTCCATAGACTGTTGGACCGGCCCAATAGCTCAGCAGATTAAAGCTGAGTAGGTTCAGGGGCTGAGGGTTTGATCCCCAGGCCTGCCGTGCTGGCCCCGCCCCTCAGGTTTGCTGACATGGCAATTGAGACGGTGTGGTGGCACATGCCTGTAATCCCAGCTCTTGGAATGCTGTGAACAGGCAGGTCATGAGTCTGATATAAGTAGCAAGACCCTGAACACCCTGTGTACTCTTCCATAAAATACAAAAAAAAAAAAAAAAAGGCTCTATAAAAATTGCCAAATTGGCCCACTGTAGGCCATATGAAAGATGTGAGTCACAGGAGTTTTATAGCACACTTCCTAGAGGTTGTGTTTGCTAGCTTGTCTCTCTGGGCAGGTGGCACATCCACGCAGCCAGGTGGGCAGGCCTGTTCACACAAAGTCAGAATCAAGTAGTCCGCCTGTTTGTATAAGCCTATATATACTTCAGTTTCCAGAAAAGACATCAAATGCTATCTGTCCAGATGCATTCGTTTTCAGCGTCAGCATGAATGAAGTGGCAAATCTTGGTTTCGTTATGATGTCAGAACCAGAGATCAAAATGAAATCTTCAAAACACAGTCCCGCCAAAAATAAAAAAAGAAAGAAAGCTTCTAATTGCTCTGGCTAATGTTTTTGTTGAGCCCTTGCCACAGCTATGTTTTTGATGTAGAACATGATCTTACACTTTTGATTTGTCTTTCCCCATGTAAAGGTAAGCCTAGGGAAATAATATATTATGGTAATTTTTATAGTAGGGCATAACATAAGTCCTTATGCCATGAATATGTAGGAAATATGTAGATTTAACTGCCTCTGGAAGACCACCTGGCCTTTAAAGAAATTTAAATTTATGCCATGGATTGTTTTATATTTTATTTTATTTTATTTTTTTTTTATTTATTTTCTTGTTTCAGAACCTTTATTTGTTTATTCACGCACTTTTATGGCCGGCTCAGCCCACCCCAAGGGCAGGGCTGGCGCAGCATGTGGTGCCGGGGATCGAACCGTGGTCCCTGAAGCTGCCCAAGCTTTCCCAAGCAGGCACTTTAGACCACTGAGCCATCCCGCCGGGCCCTTGTTTTATATTTTAAATTTAAAAGACAGGTGGCATAACTTCTTCTATAAATAATTACATACCAAAAAGTTCACCACCGTGTTTTAACTAATGGCTGTACTCATTTTGCATGTTATTTATACATAAATTTTTATTTATTTATTTGTTTGTTTAGTCTTTGAGACAGGGTTTCACTATGCAGTTCAGACTGGCTGTGAGCTTACTTTTATAGCTCAGGCTGGTCTCAAACTCATACTGATCCTCCTGCCTTAGCCTCCCAACTGCTGGGATTTTACACATAATTTTTTTTTTTTGGCTGTACCAAGGATTGAACTCAGGATCTTGCACCTGCCAGGCAAGCACTTATTCCACTGAGCTATCTCCCTGGCCGCTTACACATACATTTTTATTTATTTGTTTGTTTGTTTGTTTGTTTATTTATTTATTTATTTATTTTTGTCTTTTTGAGACAGGGTCTCGCTACACAGTTGAGGCTGACCTTGAGCTCACTTTTGTAGCCCAGTCTGGTCTCGAACTCGAACCAATCCTCCTGCCTCAGCCTCCCAAGTGCTGGGATTATAGGCGTGAGCCGCCACGCCTGGCCCTTGCACATAAATTTAAAATGGTTTTAAAAAGATATTTTATACAATATTAGGTGATTTTCTTTTTCTTTTTTTAAGAATTTTTAAATTTTATTTATTTACTTATTTTTTTCTTGTTTTAGAACCTTTGTTTGTTTATTCACTCATTTTTATGGCCGGCTCAGCCTGCCCCGATGGCAGGGCTGGCGCAGCATGTGGTGGTGGGGATCGAACCGCGGTCCCTGAAGCCACCCAAGCTTTCCCAAGCAGGTGCTTTAGATCATTGAGCCATCCCACTGGGCCCCCAAATACATAAATTTTTTAAGAAATCTTAAAACAAATAGTGTCAACACTTAAGCAAGGCAGTTAGTTTATCCATTTGAGGGACTAGGAAACTGAGACCCAGAGGGTTTTTATGGTAAGGTCATTTAAAAAATAAAAGAAATAATTGAAAATACTTTATGAAACCCAGTAGAGCCAGAGTATTGCTATGTTAGCAGTATTTTTTTTTTTTTTTGAGACAGGGTCTCGCTATGCAGTTGAGGCTGGTCCTGAGCTCACTTTTGTAGCCCAGGCTGGTCTCGAACTCGCACCAATCCTCCTGCCTCAGCCTCCCGAGTGCTAGGATTACAGGCGTGCGCCACCACGCCCAGCTACTATGTTAGCAGTATTAAGGATGATTACTAATATTAATGAAAGGATATCAGTGAAGTATTCTACTTTTTTTTATGTCCTCTTTATTTTTATTTTATTTATTTACTTACTTACTTTATTTATTTATTTATTTATTTATTTATTTATTTATTTATTTGGTCTTTTTGAGACAGGGTCTCACTGTGCAGTTCAGGCTGGCCTTGAGCTCACTTTTGTAGCCCAGGCTGGTCTCGAACTTGCAGCGATCCTCCTGCCTCAGCCTCCCGAGTGCTGGGATTACAGGCGTGTGCCACCACGCCCAGCTTCTACTTTTAACGTAATAGATACTGTTAAAATTACTGAGCCCACTTGGAGAATTCTCATTTTAGTAATGTAAGTTCCACAGACTTGTTTTAAACATGAAAACTGTCAGTTCCATTTCTTCGTAATAAATAAATGAGTTTTTAGTTTCCGTGTATATTTGCTGAGTGTCCTAAAAGGTAGACCTTTGGGGTGTCTGCTCAGGACCATTTCTGCAGCTTACCGAACACAGGTTTGCTTGTGCGTGTCATTTATATGGTAGGACCTAGGAGAGCAGCATTGGGTTTTATATATGGTTTTATTTTAAGTATGGTCATACTTTCTTAATCCTTTGAACAAGATTCAGAGAGTTTTTTGTTTTTAAGAAAGGCTTTCACCATGCAAAGTAATTTTTATACTAATTGTTTGGCTTTAGGAAATGACTGCCTTATTGTTTGACATGACACTTGTAATACTTTTAAAGGTTCTTTGCTAAGCTCTCTCTAATGAAGACTGATTTCCCATAGAAATAAACATTGTCAGGTAGTGGACTGGTCTTCCAGTGGTGTCCTGTCTTAGTTTTTTTCTTCTTAATTTTAGTTCCTAGAGTACCCCATGGGCCTGCATCATTTTGCACACCTCTAACCCTCTCTCACACCTGGTGAAGCACTTGCATGCCTGGGTCACCCCTGAAGGGAAGGTTAATATTTGGTGTGGTTTAAGGAAGGGCAATTACTATAGTTTTTACCATCTACATCTATAATGATGTAATTAAAGTGGGATTTGAGTAACTTAATAGCAGTATGATGATTAGGGGCTGGGGAGATAGCTCCGAGGCACAAGTGCCTGCTGGGCAAGTGCAAGGTCGTGAGTTCGAACCCTGGTCCCACCACAAAAAAAAAAAAAAAAAAAAAAAAAATAGCAGTATGACTAAGCAAAATGAGTTAGCACACCAGTGATGAGCTTTCTTTGGCCCAGAATAAGTCGCTGACTTAGTTACTGATTATGCAGTCTTGTCATCTTGCCCCTTCTCATCTATTCTCAGTCTCCCGTTCAGTCCACCTTGACAAGCGGCCTCTGCCAGTGTACATCTGGAGCCCCTTGGAGGGTGAGGGTGAGGCTCTTCACCTTGAGATTTCCCTGCTCATTTTCCAGCCCCTCTCCTGGCTGTGGTGCTAGAAACAGTGACCATAGAAATAGGCCCCAGGTCAGCAGTGCCAGCAGGGTTCGCTTTAGTGCAGCTTCTGATCACGGCAGTTTTAGGGAATTGTCACGTGTGTCAGAAGACACAGCTTAGACACTGAACAGGTTTAGCCACGTATATACTGCAGTCTGACCCCCAGAAGTGAAGTTTATTGCCTATTTGGCTAGAGAGATTGGATATAGCTTGTCTTACAAAAAATGTAAGTCATCTTTTATAATTGGTAATAACTTTGAAGCCATTAAAACTTGGAAATTTTTATCAATTTCACTATGTGTAAAAGTGACAGTCACATAAAAATGGTATTTATTTATGTGTGCTTGTATGTGTGTTCTGCGGTAACGGGGATTGAGCTCAGGATCTCGTGCTTGCCAGGCAAACACTCTACTGAGCTATCTGCGCAGCCCTCATAAAAATGGCTTTTGGACTAAGGCATGAAACAAGGCAGCCCTCCTCTCACAGGTCGTGCCGTCCTGCAGTGTCTCCTGTGCTTCATTTAAGGAAGCACATGCAGTCTCCTAAAATTAATAAGCACAGTACGGGGGGGGGGGCAGCAGGGCATGTCTGGGAAAGGCTCGCATTCTTGCGTATCTTTTCCTGGGCACTTCATCTAAATGACAAGCTCTTTATATAATGAAAATGTATGTCAGATAATATTTGAGCATTTATCATAATCCATTTCAGTTTCATATTTACATTGTTTTTGTTTGTTTTTATTTTAGGCCACTGAACAAAAAATCAAAGGTACGTTATTTAAGCTATTTATTATCTTTTCTCATGAAATCAAGGTTGTTTATGTGTACTTTTGCTCACCTCCAGATGGGAGAGAAGAGCGGGGTAGGAGGCAGACTTTGGGGTCACCTGCGGGGTTTGGGGTTTATCATGGCGTGTGCCTACACCGTGGGACAGTGTCACTGTGCAATCCACCTCAGGTGAACACTGCCACCCACGTTTCAAGTCTTTGGGCACGTGCACCTCCGTCTTCTGGTCACGTCCACTCAGGTGGGGCTGCTCCAGGGACCTTACTTCATCCCGCAGGATTCTGCTTGCTTCTTCCTCTTGGTTCTGTCAGTGTGCTGTCTCCTCCTCTTGGAGGCATGGTAGTGAGCTCCGTCTTTGTGTTACTATTTAAAGCGGTGGCTTGCTGACCTTACTCCTCATATGGACCTGGTCACATAGGACCTAGTAATTCCAACCAAGCAGGATACTTGAGGAAGAGAAGCAGACCTGGCCTCTGCAGAGCCCTGCCCAGGGCCCTCCCCCATGGGGGCTGAACTGCTGGGGCGTCCGTGTTCTCAGTGTTGAGTTTTGGCTGTGTCGGGCGGGCGGTCTCTGCGTCGCTTTGGCTTATGTGCTCAGATACTGCCTGCCTTAACTTGGGGTCAGCATCATTTGAGCTGTTATTTATTACGTGTGTTGAGAACAAATGTAGCTTATGTCTTACTGGGGACAGGGTGACAGTGAGAGGACAAACACAAACATATGCTGTGATTTGTCCAGGAGCGCAGGAGACTGACGCTGAACTTAACACAGGTGAGGGAGGCTCTGGAAAGCATGATTAAAAGATGGGTAAAGAAAAAATGAAATGACAGGGGAATTTATGTAATTCATGTCATAGAGGAAGAAAATAATGTGATATTAAGGGTGATTGAATCATTCCCAGAGCATTGAATTCCCATTAACAAATGGGAAAAGTTGTGACCAGATTGCACCAAAGGGGCTTTCGTATGCTCTGCATTTGCACACGCAGAACATCCCAAGGAGCTTGGACTTTGTATAGCGTTGTTTCAGCGTCTCTCCTTTTTTCTCTTTAAAAAGCAGAAAATTGAAAATACTTACATTTTTACATGAAAAATCATATGGTTATCTCCAAAAATTCATAGAACAAGAATTTAAAGAGAATACATCTCACTGTGTTCCTATGGGTGTTCCAAAATTAGATCACTAGGCATTGAAGAGGTGACCACTGTATGTGGATGTGTATAAACACAAAAAATAAAGCCAAAGAGGAAAATGCTGGGCAAAGGAGACTGGAAAACAATAGAAGACGAGCGCGTGTCTCTGTCTGGCATGGGAGCATCTGAGAAGTGGCAGTAGGCTAGGCTAGAGGGAGGGGGCTCAGCTCAGGGGGTTTCTTGCTGCGTAGGAGCAGAGCCGGAAAAACGTTTGCATTGTCATGGTCATAGGCTGTTTTAGGAAGACCCTTGTCCACACGTGTGCATGCTGTGCAGTTCAGGCTGGCCTTGCGCTCAGCCTCCCGGTGCAGGATCGCGGGTGTGTGCCAGCATGCCTGCTGTCAGCAGCTTCTAGTGTCACCAACGGAAGCAAGGTGAGCGGCAGAGTTTTGTGCTCACGTCTTAGCAGTTGGTGTAAAAAGTGAGGAGAGAC
>PVJA010044092.1:0-16567 GCA_004027025.1 Myocastor coypus | reverse complement strand
CATTTTCACAAGTTTTGAGCTGGGAAGTACTGAAATATAATACTGTTATATTTAACTATGCAAATTGTATCTTGATATATAAACAGAAAGAAACCAACACAATAAATCCATAGTTTTATCACCTAAAATGTAGTAAGTTTATATACTATTTTTGAAATGTACTTTAATATTAAAAATTGAGTTTCATGGGTATATTATAATATTACTATTAGAAAGATAATTACATATGTTAGTACTGTGATTAAGCAACAATATAATGTGAAACAAGTAACTTAGATCAGCTTTGAAACTCATTAATTATATACATAGATAAAATATCAAGAGGAGAGATATAAATGATGAAAAATTGCTTGAGTGGGCTGTTCTGATGTCATTGAAACTATAATGTCAACTTATTTACCCTTCTACCTTATTTAAAAACCATTCATCAGATTGAAAGTTATTAGGGTGCCATGGTCAACTTAAACTTACCTGGCTTTATTGCAACAGTTAACATCAACTTCATTAATGAGTGCCAATTCAAGCCTACTCTGATTAACATGAGAGTCCAAAAGTATCCTTCACCACGATGTTGAAACACAATGATTTTGGACACCAAGTGTTCTGTTTTGGATTCTTTCAATAAAGTGTATGTATGGCAGAGCATGAAAGAAAAAAGTGACGTCCAAGTTTAATAATTTAGGGCTGAGGAGACAGCTCAGTGGTCTAAGTATCTGCTGGGCAAGCTCAATGTCTCAGGTTCAATCCCCGGTACCACAAGCTGTGGTAGCCCTGTAGCCCTGAGCATGCCGTGCCAGCCACCAAAACCAGGTACAGTGGTGAATGGCTGTAATCCCAGTGCTGGAGAGGCTGAGACAGGAGGCTCACTACCAGTCCAAGTTGAGTAGGGAGATCCTGTACCAAATAAGTAATAAATAAATAAATAAATAAATAAATACATATCTTGTAAAAGATAAATTTTTTTTTGAGTTGAAAATATGTACTCATTTTACCTCAAATTCCATTTGGGAGAGTGTACCCATTGTACCTCTGAATAGATATTTCAGCGGAACTGCTTTCTGTGCTCAGATGAGCCCTGGGCCGTGTGCCACCACACACTAACTTTGCTCTCTTGGACCCACAGGTACCTCTGTTCTGCAGGTGACAGCTACCGATGCGGACGACCCGACATATGGAAACAGCGCTCGGGTGGTGTACAGCATCCTGCAGGGGCAGCCTTACTTCTCCGTGGACCCCAAGACAGGTCAGTGTATTGACCAATCACCTTGGTGCAGGGGCGCTGTGCCTAGGAGATATTGCTATGCTTTTATTTCTATAGATTGTTCTTTTTAAGATATTGATTTTTCTCATATCTAAAACTGTGCTCACTTTTTCAGAAACAATGCCACTGAATAAAGATAAAGGTAATTTTAGTATTGGTGCTACACTATACGCACACCAATAAAATCAAGTTGCCTCTGAGTATTTCTGTGAAATATATTTAGGAAAGAAAAAAGTAAAACATTATAGAAATTGAAGGATACACAGTATTTTTGTACTTGCTATTTTTAATTATTTGGCAGAGGACTAAGCGATGTTTTCAGAGTTTTTCATAATTTATTCAAATTTGGTTATCGCATAGCTTGTAAAGCACAGACATACATAAATACATATATGTTTATAGAATGGTATTATGACACTGAAGGAAACACTCTGATTTGAGTTGGGCTGGCTTTTCATGATAAGTAGTTTCTTTAATCCGCAGTTAATGAACTGCTTAAAAGAAATTTGTGGAGAATTATGCTAAAGACATATATATATATATATTTTTTTCTTATAAAATATACATTCTATCCTCTTCTCTTTTTCTCTGGCAATAAAAACTAGCTATAGCATATTACATCTGAAAACAGAAAGAAAGATACTAAGTAGTGCATCACAATATCCCTTACATTAGCATATTCTAAAGCCATGGGAAGTACAAGTGTTCAGTAACAAAGTGTTTTCACTAAATCTCAAGGAAAAATTAAGCTTGTCAGTGTCATATTTGCAAAAGACTTCTTCTGGGTCCACTACCCTCAGTCCCCTTTTCCGTGTGGTGCTATGACATGTAGTTCTGCTGGCGGGGACCTCCCAGAGACGCCACCCACTGCATGATGAATACAGACGTGGGTTTGTAAATGAAGTGTCGATATACGTATGGATACATATTTTGGTATGCAAATTACTGATTAGAATGTATCATTAAATGAAGTAAAAATAATGAATGGAAGATGTTAAAATGAAGTCTAAAATGAATATGTAACATAAATGTTTTCTCAGTGACAAAGTAAATTCAATCGTTGGAAATATGTTTATTAACTCAGGTATCAAGTTATTTTGCAAATGCATAATTTTGGTGAGACAAAATATTCATAGGTATGTGTGCATGAGTAAGAGCTTGGAATCAGTGAAAGCTTAAACAATTCATTAGTTGATGCATTGCTAATTTTGCTGTTTTCACAACAATTATGTTTTATGTCAGTCTGGTGCTGTTTGTACTATAGTTCTCCTTCTGTGTTGGAAATCAGTCTGAAATTTTGTTTAAATTTAATAGAAATGGGCCAGCCTGATGATTCTGCAGACTAAAGCTCCTGCTTAGGCAGAGCGTAGCAGCCAGGTTCTGTCATGCCGGTCCAACCAGCAGGACGCGCTGAGGTAGCCATTGAGACTGAGCATGGTGGCATGTGCCGGTAATCCCAGTACTTGGGGAGCTGAAAACAGGAGAACCACTACGAGTGCAATCTATGTAGTGAGACCCTGTCGATCCTGTCCTAAGTACAGAATAGATAAATAAATAAATAAATAAATAAATAAATAAATAAATAAATGAATGATTTATTTAATAGAAATACTCATTTTCAATATACAGTTTCTTAAAGAAACAGAGTAAATGTTTTCATTGCCAGCTGTAGCTGGTATTACATGTCTGTGCATTACAGTCAAATCATCATATTCTTACACATTCCTGTTATGTACAGCTGCATGTTTATTCATCAATTAATGCTATATTTACATCCTAGAATATTGCCAACCTATAGATATTATGCATCGGGTATTTTTTTTTAAAATTCAGTATTATTTATATGCATATTATTGGTTTTTTAAAAAAAATCTTCGTGTCTTGGGAGGCTGAGGCAGGAGGATCAGTGAGAGTTAGAAACTAGCCTGTGCTACAAAAGTGAGCTTTAGGCCAGCCTGAACTGCATAGTGAGACCCTGTCTCAAAAAGACAAAAGAAAACAAAAAATACTTTCATGGCAGAAAGTGCGCTTGCCTGTTTGTGTGAGTGTTTTACACTTACATTTTATGTGTGTGCTTGCATGGTGAAATAAGGCCTCTGATAGCAATATCAACTGTAGCTTGTGCTCGCTTTAATGGAAGCAAGTGGACTAATAACATTAAATCAAAAAATAATTTGAGTATGTATAGTTATCATAAGTTAAACACTTGTTTTGTTTGTCAACAAAAATGCTTTCCTCAAACATAGCTCCTTTCTGAATATCTGCACTACACAACCATGACCTGGGCACTTCTGTGCTCCTTCCCACAAACAATGAGCTGAATGAACTCCATGGCCCCAGGTTGGCGAGTCTCAACGCCCGCATTATGCCAGCTAGCTCATCACGGGAACCTATGAGATAGATCCTCTGACATATTAGTAAGGGGATGCAATATTTTTAAAGGACCTTAAATATGCAAATGCCTTAGACAGAACTTTATTTGTAGAAAGTGCTAAGAGGGTTATAAAATGAAATGCTCATGGTCTTCAAAGCTCAGCTGCTTTTTGCAATTTGTGCTTCGAATCCCTGTTACTGTGTAATTAAACATGCTCAGAATTAATGAGTCTAGTTCAAATTGTGTTTTGAAATGACTGGAGTAAAAATCTACACACACACTGAGAAGCACTGAATGGGGTGTCGTGCTATGTGAGGATGTGCGGGAGCGGTCATGCCGGGGTGCGTTGCAACAGCCTTCTCAGGGCCGTCTTCATGACTGAAGCGACTGCATTTCTGCACATTTCCAATTGCCTTCAGGAGAGATCAGTTATACTAAAGATAGTATTTATGCCAAAATAAGTTACAGTCTCGAGGTCTTATGACTAATAGAAAAATTGGTATTGTCTTTGTTAAAAGATACATTTTCTTATCCATCACTACTTTATGATAATGAGCTTCCAATGGGAACTTGCATTTGTATTACATAACTCATCAGGAAATTGCTTTTTCTATATCCAAAGAAATATTTATAGCAGTTGAATATATATAAGTATATATTTGATTTAGCATCTCAAATATGTATGCTGAAATCTTGTTAATCATCCTAGTGAAACACAAATTTTCTGAGAAATTCATTGTTCTAAGTAAAGTCTATCGATGACATGGTGTTGCTCTGTATGAAAGGAGCAATAATTATTTAAAACGATGCTATAAATAGTAGTTGCCATTTCAATGGTGCAGAAGAATTTAACAAGGTGATGTCCAAGAAACGTAATATTTCTGACTATATTAAAGAAAATATTTCCAAGTAAAACTAAAATTCACAATCAGCAATAGATTAAAGGGCTGGGGAGAGAGCTCAGTGGAATCAGTGCTTGCCCGACAACCACAAGGTCATGAGTTCTATCCCTGGTACCACCAATAAATAAATAAACAAACAAGAAAATAAATAAGTATCACACTAAGGAGGAAGAGAGCCGTATTCAAGAGAAATCTGAAAGTGTCACATATTAGCACAACTCAAATGTTAAACCCACCTCCATTAACATAATGTCAACTCCATTAAAAACAATCGATCTTTTTAAGATTTATGTGCTACTTAAATGCCATGAGATTTCTGTAGAAGCTGGTGATCTAGTTGCTTCACAAAGGAGCTACGATAGCTGGTTGTATTTGCTCCCCCAAACAGAGCGATCCATCCATCTGATCTCACTCCACAGCCTTAGAAACTAAATGAATGGCTTACATAAAATGCCTTATGCATGTCTAACTGCATAGAAAGTCTTCGAGTGGCCATTGTGTGATAGGCACTTGGTAGTTTTCTGTGAGCTGCTTCACAGACACTTTAGAGAAAGGGATTCATGCTCTCTTTGGCATGGAGGTCTGTGCCTGCTTCAAGGGACCCTGAGTCCCCGTGGTCATCATGAAATCTGAAACTTTGAGTGAAAACAGGACAACCAGAAGTCTGCTACGGTTTATGCCACCCTGGCTTTATGATTGTTCACTTTGCAAATGGTGGTGAATATTAGCACAATGCTTTTAGCTCAGTCCTTAGAAAAATGTAAGTATTCTGGAAAATACTTTTCTCCCCATCTTTCTTTAAGTTTGACATAAATTCTCAAGATTACTCATGACAGACAGCCATGAGAGTATGAAAGATTCTTTTCTGAAATTGAAGAAATGATTATTTGGCATAGTTTAATTCCCAATACTCATATTTAGTTTTAAGAAGAGTGTATATCATTTGCTATCAATTGTACAATAAATTTTTATTGGTAGTATTTTCAAGAAGGTTTTATAAAACTCATAAATAGAATAAAGCACTAGAAAATTTTATACTTGAATAGAAGGAAAAAGTTAGGCAATGCGATCTGAGTGTACAGTTCTGACTCATGGTAGTATCTGTGCAGGGGTTCGAAGTATACCATTCTATTTTTTTCTGTCTTTTTGAGACAGGGTCTCATTATGCAGTTCAGGCTGGCCTTCAGCTCACTTTGGTAGCCCAGGCTGGTCTTGAACTCGCACTGATCCTCCTACCTCAGCCTCCGAAGTGCTGGGATTACAGGCGTGTGCCACCACGCCCAGCCACGAGGTATACTATTCTTGAAGCAAGTCATTAATTAATAGGTCTAGGCTGACACTATGTTACCATAAGATAACCTTGTGTTAATGTCTTGTAGTAGAAATCAGCCAGCCATAAAAAGAACTCAGTGACAAACCTTAATGAGTCTTGTAATTGAAAATACAGTTTTCTGCATTTTTATTCTTGTCTTAATAATGTAATTAAAAGCACAACTACTTTCTGTTATCTGTAAACTCCTCAGCTTTCTTTAAACAAAGAGCAGTGACACTAGAGTTGAGCAAAGTGTCTCGAAGGACTATAGGAGGGACCCAGAGCATGCTTTAAATCTCCCTAGATTCCAGCATTAATTTTACAAAATTCTAGATTAAAAATTAACAAGTTGTTTTCGGCTTCAAATCACTGACCTACACTTATGGATAACTAAGAAGAAAAGATATTTAAATTATAGCCCGTGATATTTACCAAAGTCAGAGGATTCTGTGAATATGCTTTGTTCACCTTCTTTGGAGTCCACACCTTATAGAAAATAAGCATTAAAAAGACAATTATAAAGCCGGGCGTGGTGGCTCACGCCTGTAATCCCAGCACTCGGGAGGCTGAGGCAGGAGGATTGGTGCGAGTTCAAGACCAGCCTGGGCTACAAAAGTGAGCTCAGGACCAGCCTCAACTGCATAGCGAGACCCTGTCTCAAAAAGACAAAAAAAAATAAAAAAATAAAAAAATAAAAATAAAAAGACAATTATAGTGGATTGCATAGTTGCATCTTTAAATATTTTAATATAACTAAGTATACAATAGACAATAATGAATTCATCGGCAACCCCTGAGCACCCCCCCAAAAAAAATCTTCTTTTCATCTATAACAATGAAATATAACACTTCAAATCTGTGGAATGTTGTCATTTTATAAATACACCTGGCTTTGAAGTATTTTAACAAGAATTGTAAATTAATAGTAATAATAATAGTTCCTAAACTGCAGAATTCACGGAAATGGTCAACACAAAAATATGCATATTATATGAATTATTTAGGAAACAAAGAACTCCATCACAGAGACACCTCAGAGATAGAAACACCTGCCTGGCAAGCTCAGTGTCCAGGGTTCAGCCTGGAGTCCCAGTGATGGAGAGGCTGAGACAGGAGGATCACTGACAGGAAAATTGTCGGGGAAAAGATGCCCTTGAACCCACATCAGGCCACACTCATGTTAGCTGACAGGAAGGGAGTGGTTTTGCTGATAGCAGCTAGCATGTGCCCATGCACGCAGAGGACCCGAACAGCAGCGATGGCTGGGGAGACAGAGACTTCATGGAGCAATGAACATATAGCAAGGCAGGAAGATGAGTCGTAAAGTGTCCTTGCCTGGGTTGGGGTGTTCTGGGCAGGTGGGAATGGGGAAAGGATGTCATCAAGTGTCCTTGAAGCAAACCGAAGCAAAGCCACACATGTAAGCAGCCTGATGGAGACAGTCAAGGTTAAATCTTTGCAGCACAGTTGCAGTTGGTGCTTCTGGGAACACCGGAAGTGGTGTGACAGAACGGAGCCCACAGCTGGGTGCCATAACAACCTCTGCCGGTCTGAGCTGCATAGTGAGCCCCTGTACCAAATAAATGAAAGGGTTTTCTTGTTTTGTTTTGTTAAATCAAACCTCTGTAGACATTAGTGATGCTCTACTCAAAATAAAGTTATCGTTTTGCTGATTCCATCATTAAGGTGATTTTTTCTCAGGACAACAACATGCAAAGTTAAAAATAAATTTTTTTTTTTTCACACCTAGCGAGATAGCTCATAGGTAGCAGGCAGAGTGTCTGCTTAGGTGAGCTAAGGGAAACATAGGGACCACGGTTCAACCCTGGAACCCCAGCCGCCCTCAGGGCAGGCTGAGCTGGCCACACACACACACACACACACACACACACACACACACAACTGCCACTGACTGACTGGCTTTAGTAATAGTTTTGATCTCTTTAGAGGTTTTTAGAGGTCATTTGTCTCTCAGGTTTTTTTATATTCTTCATTTAAGCACGTGTTGGCCACTGGTCGCGCGGGAGCCCCGCTGTGATCATGTGACAGCAAACAAATGCAGGAAAAATGACCTGCAGACCACTGGGGAGAGGCTCACGGGGAAGTGACGCCAGTTGTGTTAATTTTATTCACGCACAGCAGCACGCTGATGTCTGCTGAAAGCGCTCTGTGAGGGAAGGCCTGGCCCTAGGGCGCAGGGCGGCCGCAGCGGAGCTGGCTTCTCGGTGGATGCCCTGTGCTTCCTGTCCAAGATCTACTGAGTGGGCAGGGTGCTTTCTCCAGGTAGTAACCAGCCTCTAATTACAGCAAAGTGAACTAAACTAGAAATGATCTTTTACATTGGTTATTTTTTAAAAACTATATTATTTGCTGATATTTGAAGTTTTCAAGAGGCTAACAAGAAAAACAGTTTTTTCTGATAATATTGTTGAAAATATATATGTGCCAAATAATGGTGTTGAACTAGGAAAGTGCTTTCTAATTACTACTGAGGTCAGATTACTGTCTGACTCAAAGAGATTATTGTCATTAGTGACTGGAAGAAATCTGATGTCAAATACAACTGTGATAATTCTAATGAAAAAGAATTATGGTCAGATTTATGCCCCATGAACTTCACGTTAAGTGAATCAAAAGTAAGTAGAAGTTGTGCTAACAAAATAATATCTAATTTTTAATCAAAATTTGGATGTAATTTTCATACTTATCAGCTGTCTTACTTTTCTGTTATTGCTGGGACAAATATTCAGCACCTAAAATGAAGGAAGAGAAACTATATTGAGCTCACAGTTACTGGAGGTTCAGTCCAAACACAGCTGGCACCAAGGTAGAGTGGCACAGGGCAGAGAGCAACCTTTCATGGTGGCAGCAAAGAGCGTGAGCAAGATGGAGGAGTAGCAGCAATCATGGCAGCAGAGAGGAAGTCTGCCTCTCTTAAATTGTAGTCAGGCAATCCACTCCAGGCTGGAGGAAGTACTTATACCCATAATCCCAGCTGTACGAAGACCCATAATCACACTGGATCATGAGTTAATGTCAAACTCTAGAAGTCCTTGTCCCATGTTTGATGAGGCTTTAGGGGAACAACTAGGCACAAACCTTAACATCAGCTATGAGTCATAATTGAAACAATTATCAGGAGCTGAAAAGCGTTCTTGTTGACTCTAAAATGGTAGTGCCAGGGTCAGCCAAACAACTCAGTGAATTAAAGCACCCAGGAGCAGGTGCAGGAGCCAGGGGGCTTAGATTCCCCAGCCTGCCGTGTGGGTCCCAACACCAGGGAACACTGAGATAGCAATTGAGACCTGGCATGGTGGTGTACACCTGTAATCCCAGCTCTTGGGAGGCTGTAAACAGGTGGATCACTGTAAGTCTGATCTAGTTGTGAGACCTTGACCATCCTCTAGTCCCTTCCCTAAAAAAATCACATAAAATAAAAATAAAAATAAATAAGTAGAGCCGGGCATGGTGGCACACACCTGTAATCCCAGCACTTGGGAGGCTGAGGAAGGAAGATCCATGTGAGTTCAAGACTAGCCTGGGCTACAAAAGTAAGCTGAAGGCCAGCCTGAACTGCATAGTGAGACTCTGTGTCAAAAAAGATAAAAAATAAAAGAGAAAATTTTTTTAAAAATAAGTAAAATAAAATGATAGTGCCATCTTTACATATTGCAAAGGTAAGAATCGATATTGATCAGTTATATAGTATGCTTGATGTAATATTTCTAGTACAAAGTAAATTCACATCTTCTACCATGCTTTCACCACAGGCTTCCTGGGTCTCACTATTCCTTGGCAAACCTATCCCGGTTTATTGTTCTTGCATAATACATTCTCAAGTGATAACAGTAGCTGCTTGATTATCATTGAGGGGAGGCTGCCTGAGCTTCCTGCCCCTCCTTACACTGCAGTGCCAATCACACACCCCAGGGTGGATGTAGCACTCACTCGCATAATCCCTGGTGATGGATTACTCACAAACTAGAGTTCTGCCCAGTGAGTACGTACGTGAGGCTTTGGGGAACCAACTAGACACAAACCATAACAACAGTTCTCTTGATGAAGAGGTAAATAATATTGTTCTGTCTTTAATATTTAGTTTCTGAATCGTCTATGGAAAAAGATGGCATAATCATGGAGGCTTTTCAGTTTTCTAAACTAAATTAATGTTACCTCTATTCTACTGTAATGTGGGCTTCATCTTTGCTTCATTTTAACATCTATTTTTGCTGATGTTTTTCAATCCTATAAAATTTAATTTTAGAATATTTCTTTGTGGATAGCCAAAAAATAAATAAGTACTTGACAGCTTAGAATGCTTTGTATTTGGGACATTATGATAAATGAAATTATCATTTTTTATTTATTATTATTTTTTTTTCTTGTTTCAGAACCTTTGTTTATCACTCATTTTCATGGCCAGCTCAGCCCACCCCGAGGGCAGGGCTGGCGCAGCATGTGGTGCCGGGGATCGAACCGCGGTTCCTAAAGCTGCCCAAGCTTTCCAAAGCAGGCCGTTTAGACCACTGAGCCATCCTGCCGGTCCCCTAAATGAAATTATTGATTCCCTAGATCACAAGTAAAATTATTCTTGAGAATAATATTATGTTTTTTTAAATTTGTGTGTGTGTGTTTGTGTGTGTGTGTGTGTGTGTGTGTGTGTGTGTGTGTGTGTGTGTGTGTAGGCAAAAGCTAAATTCCTAAGATGCAAAATCCTTGGTGTTTCCATTCCTCACTTCTCTCTCTGCCACAGTGGCTGTGCTTTGTTTGCCATAAAGATGATAACAAGTTTACTTTGCAGAAACAGAGTATCTTCTAGGGAGTATAGTTTTCAATTAGGACCAGTTTCTAATGTTAATACTCACCTTATATTATCAGCACAATGACTTCACTTTTGCGATGTCTTTGCCTTTCACTTGGGAATTTAGACAAGGAGAATAAAGAAAGAATAGTGCATTTGTCACTTTCAAAAAATGTTTCTCCAAGGACTGGACAAATAACTCATCAGATTAAAGCGTCAGCAAAGAGGTGCAGGGGTCAGGGGTTCAAACCCTGGCTCTGGCATGCCAGCCCTGCCTCCACGGTGTGTTCAGACAGCCATTAAGACTGAATATGGTTCCTGCACCTGTAATCCCAGCTCGTGGGAGGTGGAAAACAGGCGAATCACTATGTGTCCGATCAGTGTTGAAACCCTGAACACCCTATGGACCCGTCCCTAAAATAAATAAATAAATAAATAAATAAATAAATAAATAAATAAATAAAAGTTCCTCCATTCTTTTTAAATTGTCTCGCTCTCATTTTTCTTTGGTCTTACGTGTTTGACTTACACCTTTTAGGATCTTGATGTGTTCCTTAAAAATCCAAAGAAATGGCCCATGGTCCCACCTATGTCTTGTAAGAAGGAATTCTCTCAGCTCCTGGTCTTCTGCGCATTCCGGATCTGGGCAAGGAAGCTTGAACACGGTTTCTGAATCTTATCTCCTATGTCTGGCTTTAACATCTGTTTCCCTTCTCACCAGTACTGACCAAAGTCACTCCTCCTTGGTGCCCCAAACCGTGCTAACTTAGAACTTCTTTGGGAACCAGACATTTTAGAAAGTTTCAAACGATATGAGAACCAACTGACTCATGAAAAAATAAACCAACCTGGATCTAGCATACATATCTTGGCCCCACTCCCTCTGTCACCTCAACCTCTCATCTCAGTGATTGCTTCCTCTTGTGTAGACGCCTTCCCTTTCACAGTTATCTGTTGCGTGCTCTAGATTTTATTCACTCTTTCACGTTCTTATCCTAGTGAGACAATAGGATGCTTGTACCTGCTGGCTTTGTTTTATTTCACTCAAGAGTGTGGACTCCAGTTGTATCCATGTATGAACAAAAGCCTCAAATTTATCTTTTTTATATCTTGAGTGATACTACACTGTATAAAAATATATCTTCATTATCAGTTGCACAGTTGATGGGTGTTTAGGTTGTTTTCCAGATTTAACTATGACCAATTGTGCTGCTATATACCTGGACACAGATACACTGTTGTGGTATGATATTTTCATTTCATTTGAATTTTTTTCTCTTAAATTTCTTTTTTTTTCTAGTTTGCATGCATGTATTTCATAATCTAATTTGAAGATAATGACATGTAATGCAATAAGTACTGCTGAAATCAAGTTGTGTGGTATCAGTTCTTTTCTTTTTCTCATTATTTTGTGTTTTCTTGGAAAATAAATAATTAAGCCCTGACTCCTCCTATCTCGGTTATAGGAGATTATAGTATTGTGATGGTTGCATAAGGTGGGATCTCTCTCTTGGGCTACAAGTCCTTGTCTCTTTTTCTTCTAGCACTCTCAAGAATATTGCACAGCACTGGATAAACATAAGAAGTTTTTTGAGCTAGCCTGATAGTACCTCAGACTAAGGGACCTACTTAGGCAGAGCTCAACAGCAGGAGTATGGCCTTCAGGCCTTCAGTGCTGGCTCTGCACCCAGGGCTCGCTGAGACAGCGATTGAGACTGGGTGTGGTGGTGCGCACCTGTAATCCCAGTGTTTGGGAGGCTGAAAACAGGAGGATCACTATGAATCTGATCTATGTAGTGAGACCCTGTTGACCCTGTAGACCTTGTACTTAACACATAAGAAAAGAAAAAAGCAAAACAAAGCATAAGAGTCTTTTTCATGTCACTTAGGTTACATGACAAGTTTCAGGGGATTCATTCTGTGTCCCAGACTTGTAGGGTGGGTGTATGTTTCCTGAAGATAGATGGCTCTGGATGGCTCTGATCTCTGAGGCATTTGAACTCAGTTCCATTTTACACACACACACACACACACACACACACACACACACACACACACACGTATTCCTCTTTACTAACTGGAAAGTTGCTCTCTGAATTCCAGCTGAAAATTTGAATATTATAGCCCCACTTCTCTTTTCCTGCATCAATAGCACCAGAAATCATTGTTTTTATGATTGATTGATTGATTGATTGATTTATCTGGTATAGGGTCTTACTACACAGCTCAGAATCATAGTGATTCTCCGGTCTCAGCCTCCCCAGCACTGTGATTACAGCCATGTGCCACCATGCCCAGTTTCAGAGGCCTGTATGTGCCCAGCACAGCTCGTGGTGCCAGGGATCAAATGGGTCTTTGTGCTTGTCAGGCAAGTGCTTAGACCACTGAGTTATCGGCCTGGCCTGTAGATACTTTTTTTATTTAAAAATTGTATTAATCACAGCCACTGTTTATCTTCTTTGTATTGTTTAACCCCTCTTATTTTCTTCCTCATTTTTTTCCTCTTTTTCTAAGTTCACTTTTTTTTTTAGAAGAGCAAATATATGTCAGTGTGTAGCTCACCGGAAAGCTCTTATCTGCTATGTGTGAGACCCTGGAATTGAACCTCAGCACCACAGTAATTTTTCTAGTTACTTGTCAGAATCTGGCATTAGTTAGGGACAATTACAGCATTGGAAGTTACCTGGTGGTAGTAAGAGGATCCATGGACTAGCCTTGTTGAAAAAGAAACAATAAATACCCTTGCTGTTTTTGTATACAAGTTGATCTGGCAAGCTGCACATTTTATACTAGGAATGCTGAGCTATACAACTCTTGTGCAGGCTGAGAATCCACTGAAATTTATTAAGGAGGCTTTGCCTCCAGCATCCCTGCGCTCCTAAAAGACCCACAGGAGAATGTCATTCTTCGTTTGAGAGGCATTCGCCCGAAGCAGGAGTAGCTTATGTGTGAAAACGAGGGCTTTCTGGTCCCAGGTGTGCTTCGTGAGATCTTACACCTGCAAACCTCAGAAAATTAAAGGAAAGGACGCCACACACACACTGCTTTTAAACACTGCATTTTCAGTATATATGAATATATCAACAATGCACATCCTGCATACGTCAGTTTAATGATATAGTCATGGCCCTCAAATTGGCACCTGTTGCCCACTCTTTAAACATGTATTCATGTTTTTATTATTTGAATACATATTTATGGTCCTCTCTCTGTGACATTCCTCCGCAAGCGGGGCACTTACACTGCCATTTCACTGTCACAGCATTCACACATTCATAATGCTCAGTTTCTTCCAAAATCATCATTTCAAGACAAAGGGAGCGACAGCGTTAGGGCTGTAGAAGTGCTTTGCTGTTTTTTATGTCCCGTTCGGTCTTTCTGAATACTAGACGTGGCTGACGGATAGTAGGCACACACCCAAAGGAGCGGGCGGATTCTTCTAAGACACTTGCTGCCTGGGCCCGGGGAAAAACAATCAATAATCTTGATTCCTAGACTTCTTAAGTTTACTTAGAGACCGATAAAGCAGAGCTCTTAGTACACTCAGATTTTATTTTGAATTGCTTTTCACCCGCTATTTCTCAACATTCTATAATGTTGGTAATGTAGCTGATTAGTAATGTAGCTGTCATCAATATTTGGCCTCAGGACATTTCCAGTATTCATATTTGCAGCGCATGTCCTTTACCTAAATGCAAGTTATCATTCTCAATGGACAAAAGAAATTATTGGAGAGTGGGCCCAGGGACTAGCATACTTGATGAAGTAATTTATTGGAAAGTGGACTTAAGGCTGCAGTTTTTCTATTTATTTTGCCATTTCTCTTTCAATTAATCTTCATGATACATGGTGTGCTTTAATTAAATCCTGAGGTGTGGTAACTGAAATTATTATTTTTTTTTGGGGGGGGGGACTGGGGTTCAAACTCACGACCTTGCATTTGCCAGGCGGGCACTTGTGCCATGCAGCTATCTCCCCAGCCCCTGGTAACTGAAATTATGAAAGAAAATTGTCAGGGCTTAGTAAAGAAGTTCATGGTTGTTTTGTACAAAAATTATCCCTTCTTCATGAGTGATAACCCCATCTTCTGTAAAATACGAAAGTGAGTATTTTCCAAGATCCCTTTGCAGATTATTCATGATATATTCAAAATAAACAGGATAACCCTGATATTTTCGACTCACATATTCCACTTTCAGTGATTTTCACTTTCTTAATAATTCTGTACAATTGGCATGAATAAATTAGTGAATTTTCATGAGAGTGAATCTATTTTCTCTTGTTTATTTATACTATCTGAACTACAATACTACATGAGGATAAGTGATTGAAATCTGCTACTTTCTTATTTTGTTTTCATTGCAGTAAAAAATGAATGGAAAATGATGCTTTACATTAGATTTCCTTGTCTCTCTACACGATATCTCTCCTTTGATGTGATTTTCCAGCTGTTCAAGTGTATGCCCCTGAATGGGACAGCATTGTTTGCTTCATACAAGCAGTTCCTGGGTATTCTCAGAAAACAAGTGTACTTTGGTTTTGAACTTCTGTTCACGTTCCAGATTCAGAGGTAAAGTTAGGTTGATACAGCACGGAATGATGGCTGCCTTGCACACACACAGTCTAGTGTACGTTCACAGTGTAAACCAGAACAAGAATCTGTTTAGGAAGAAACTTAGGAAAGTATATTACAAGATAGTCTGAATGAACTGAATGTACAAAACACATTCCATGTTAGTTTAGATTGCTACTCAAGATAATGTAGACTGTGAGACTTAAAACAGAAAACTTTTTCTTTTCCATCTTGGTAGAGTTTGGAAAGTGTGAGTTCAAGGGCCAACACAGTGAGTGTAGTGAGGCTCTCTTCCAGGCACGGTGTATGGATGGTAAGAGTGGGGAGAGAAAGACAGGGGCAGGGGAGGGGAGATGAGAGGAGGGGAGAGGAGAGGAGAGGAGAGGAGAGGAGAGGAGAAGGGGACTGGAGACGGAGCAGGAAGAGAGAGAGAGGGTGGGGAAGAGGAGACATTCTCATCTCTTCTCCTAAGGGCATTAATCTCATTCATGAGGGGGTGACCCTCACTGACAAATTTGCTCCTGAAAGGCTTACCTGCAAACACTATTGGGGATCAGGGATTAAATATGAATTTGTGAGAGACAAAAACACTCAATATAAATTGGTACAGAGATATGTCCCCAGAATATGCATTGTGCTTTGTCTTTAAAAAATATCAAGCAGGGGCCAGCGAGAGGGCTCAGTGGTCTAAAGTGCCTGTTTAGGCAAACTTAGGAAACCACAGGGACCGCAGTTCAATCCCTGGCACCACATGCTGTACCGGCCGCACCCCCCAGGGCAGGCTGAGCTGGCCATAATATAATATTAATAAATAAATAAATATATAAATAAATAAATAAATAAAAAGTATATCAAACATCCTATTTTTGAACTACCTCCACTTATTTTTCATTTAGATTTTGGGGATATCACTTAACATGGCACAGGTTCATTATCGGCCCTTGGACAGCAGCTAAGAGGTCGTCATGAATAAGCACACAGAACTCAAGAACTCAACAAAGACCTGAGAGTAGTGTGTTAAGGCCATGCCTGTAGTCAGTGAGAGAATTTTTCTGTGACTACATGCTAAAAATTAGCCTGGAAAACAAAGTTGTGTTAATTACATCTATTTGTCATAGGAAAATCATGATTGTCCTGGAATATAGCTTATGCATTTCAAGATCAAGGAAACATTATTGGGTCTCAGCTGTGCTCCATTCTGCTCTTGCATAGAAGAAGGCCTTGCCTGTGTTTTCAACCCAATAAGGAAGAGAAACAGAAGAACACACGAGTCCTAAAAATACTAGTGAAGAAAATCATTATGTGATGAGGACAACACATTCAATCCCTAGATAAACTCCAAAT